>WBNH01010049.1:512226-564627 GCA_013401255.1 Urocolius indicus
AGAGAGAAAGAGAGAAAGAGAGAAAGAGAGAGAAAGAGAGAGAGAAAGAGAGAAAGAGAGAGAGAGAAAGAGAGAAAGAGAGAAAGAGAGAAAGAGAGAAAGAAAGAATTGCAGAGAAAAGAGACCTGGTGTAAGGACAAGCAGGGGCAGGGGATGTGGTATTTCTCCAGCACAAGCCTTCTTCAACAACAAAACTCTCATCAGAAGCACAGGATGGGAGCCCTTTGCTGCTGCATGCTGTAGGCAGACTTTTCCAAGATTAAAACCCCAACGGTTCCCATCTATAACTCACCCCGCCTTTGGCAGGGAGCATCACACAACTGGAAACGTAGAGACAAACGGAAGGTGTCAAGTTAGTAATTTCCTCGCTGTACAGTGAGCAGCACGGAAAATATGTGAACCTGTATTTCATCCTCCAAATCGTATTAATACCCAGATCTCAAGCAAGAGATAATACAGGGGTAACTAAAGCTGTCCCAGCCAATATTTTGAATCCCAAGGATAGAAATATTATGCAAGTAGTGTTTTAGAATACGTATTAAAATACCAAGTGGAACAAAGCTAATGCACTTAAAAGATGTCATCTGAACAAGTCGTCCATGAGCCAGGGAAAATTCCAGCACGCTCAAAAATCGTGTATCATTTGCTCTCACATAAATGTCCATTATCTCTGTTTTGGGGTGGGTTTGGTTTTTTTTTTTATGTAGCAAGATATTATCCCTCCTAAGATCCCCTGACAAAGATTTAATGCTGCCATTTTGTATCCACATCTCCTCCATCATCTTACCAAAAACCTCTCCCCCCCTCCCCTGCTGACACAGTGTAATTCTCCAAATCTGCAGTTTTAACAGAAAGCGAATCTGATTGTGCCTCCGACTCCAGATGGGTATAGCTGTAAAGATATTGTCATGTGAAAGATTAGGCGTTAACTTAGACAAAGAACCGTTCCTCTGCAAGCTTAATAGCCTCTGAAACAGCAACTGCCACGAAAGAGTTACCAGGTACTGATATTGCTATCCATAATAACAACAGCATTGCAACAGAAGATGGAAGTGCTGGAAACTCCCAGTGGTATTCAGTGCTCTGTACAGAGAGGTAGAAACGCCTGCATACAGCTCAGGACTCTTGCAGGTTGTCTTTGTCCACACATTACAGCTGTGACAGCCAGGGTAGAGTTTCCTATGGGATGTTGGGGGGTGAAATGAGGTGGAGGGACCACACAGGGACCCTTCAGGGTTGGGGAATCTGTTGCACAGTCACCTACTGTTCTTTCAGGCAGCAAACCACAACGCATGGAAACTGTTGGAGCAGGGTTAATCCCACCTGTCCAGCCCTGTCATCACCCAGTGCTCTCTTCACAACTCTTGTCACCCTTGCACAAAGTTTGGCACATATAGCCTCCAGAGCCCAGGCAAAATCGGGGGGCATAAGTGAAGGAGAGGCAGAAAAATCAGCAATTGTAGTACCAGGTCTGGAATGAAATTGCCACCTCCTGCCCCATGTATCCCAGACCAGGTCTCAGCTTGAGATCAGGGAAGAATCTCATCCTAGATCCACTCCTATGTGCACGCTGAATTGACCTCCAGGCTCCTGCAGGTCCGAGTAATCAAATGGGTCATTCTTCCATGTACCACTCTGCCTCCCCAGATATTACCTCACACTCAAGCTAGAGAAGGCCAGTTACATCCAAGTCTACTGACCTGGGAGCCTAACTCTGCATCCTCCTTGGCCAACAAGAGTTTCATCATCATCATCATCTTCAAAAAAAGCCAGTATTACCATCACTCTGAGAAGACTCAGTGTCAGTGGCACAGCATAAAAACCAAGGCCAACACAGAAGACCGTGCTATCAACACAAACACAATGGGCATCTACTCACTTCCTTCTGAGGTTCTCCACACTCCAACGGCCGTTGCTCTTTGGATGAAGTCCTCTCCTCCCAGAGGCAGCAGGGCCAGGTCTCAACAGCACATATGGACAGGATTGCAGAGCAGCCAACTGTGCCGTGCCCCGCGGCGCACAGCAGACCGGCAGCAGGCACGAGCTGCTTCCAACTGTGGGAAGGTAACCAAAGACAGCTTGGTTAGGTGGTTCAACAGGGAAGCCACGATGTCCATTGCCCTGGACACAATGAACACAGGCACACAGCCAGCCACCAGCTCAGTCGCTGAAAACACAAGAGTAATATGCTAAAGTTACAAACACTACAATGGAAAGAGAGTCCTTCCTCCCATCTCGTGGAGACACAAACCTAAATCCTTGGAAGCAGTGGTGAATTCACTCAGGGAGTTCACTCAAACAGATTCTGCTAGAGAGAAGAAAATAGAAACACCAAGGAGAGTCAAAATGCCCTCTGGTTGCCTCTCAAAAGCTGGAGTCCATCATTGCAGCTGCATTACCTGCATGACAGGAAGGCAGCTGGCTCCTCTGTGCAGGGCTTGCTGGCCATCCCTGCTGCTGCCTCCCAGCTGGCAATAGATGGCCTGGGACCTTTAAATGGTCTTAGACTGTACTGGTGGAAAATAACTGCCCCTGGGACTCTATATGTTAAAAGGGGCTGGAATGGATAAACAGAAGTAGCCAGGCAACCAGAATGCTGCATGAGGCATCATGTTTGTCAGGTAGGTACCAGAAGTGCCTGACAAAGCTTGTCAGGGTGATCTCATACCCACAAACCCAGGAGTCCAGCCAGAAAAGCATGCTGAGCCCCACCTGCAGAAGTCTCAGCCTCCCACCCTAACCACCAAGAGTTCTGTGCTAAAAAAACCCCACTACCTCCTGTTGAAAGAACAATGCAAAGGGACAATCTCCTCTGCTACTTGCCATGGTCCTCCAAGGAGGATGAGCATCGTCAGAGATGAAATAAGGCCTTTGCATGAAAAGTCAAACACAGCTAAACTGTTTACCTGAAAGATACTGGGAAGGCTTTATAAACCACCTCACAGGAAAGCTGCACCCAGCAGTGGAGAGAGCTGAAACTGGGAGACACCTTAACAGCCCTTCTACTGGCTCCTAGACAATCCTGTTGTCCAGTGCTGCTCCTGCTTCCCCAAAGCTCAAACAATGCCACGCTGGGAGCAAAGAGACAGGCTGCCAGGGCACACGAGACACGCCAGCCTTCGCTAGAAAGACACATACCTTAGGTGCACAGTTGAGACAGATGTGACCCATGATTCTCACATCACTGTCATTCACCCAGCCCTAAGAACATTCCCCTTACCCAGCACCCTTCCTCATTTGTTACACGTGAAGTGTCGCTGCCCAGCCCCACAGAAAACGACTGTTTAGAGGGAGAAGGGTGTTAAGGAAACTATCTGGAATTAATTAATCCATTCTGCTTGCTGAAGGAGCTGCTTTGCTGAGCTGCGGAGAGCAAGTGATGTCCAACACATGGCACACTGGAGTGCAGCAGCATCCTCTGGCACAGCCATGCCAGGTAAGGCTGTGGAACCACTGATTCAACACTGGCAACTGTTTGCACTACACAAACACTGTGGCTCTGGAAAGTAGGAATGCAGCTTTTTAGGAAGTGCAAGGGCAAGGCCAAAACAGGCAGAACTGGCAGCAGTTTTATAATGAAGACTATTTTCCCTGTTATCCATCTTGCCTCATGTCCAGGAACCTAGAAAGGAGCAGGCTAGAGGTGCATTGGATCATGCAAATGGAGCATTGCTATCGAGTTAAACAACACCAACACGTACACAAGTGTAGCTGAGGGATTTTTACCGAGACAGCAGGAGGAAAGTTTAGCTTCCCTACATTAACTCTAGGAAACTAGACCATAGAGCTGATTTGTGTGCCCCAGGCTCCTACCTGCTGAAATGTAGGATAAACTTTGTGCAACAAGGAAGAGTTATAATAGATGATGAATAAATAATGGGGTGTAAGGGCTCTGAAGAGGTCACCTGCACCATCTACGTGCCCTGAAAACAGGAGCCATAAACCATCTCCACGCTTCCCCATGCATGCTCTGTTATATTTGTGATGCACCCAGCACAAAAGAGCCCCGTGCTGACGGACACTTTGATGATTTAAGTGTTAAATAACAGATAGGTGCTATTTATGTGGAAATTATTCCTGTTGGGACAGAGACATGAAAGCCACATTTTCTCCTGTGCCTCTGCCTGCCTCACCTGCGCTCCCGCTGCTCATCCATCTCCCAGGATTGCCTGGAACATTGCACATGGAGGAGCATTTTCAAACAGCTCACATTTTCTTTAAAAAGTCAACCTGTTCAGTAATGGCTCATCCTGCTCCTCCCAACCCCCCTGCTACACGCTTCCCTTGGGGCCAAGAGGGGAGAAGATTCAGCCTGCACTGGAAAACAGCTTCATGTACATTAAAATATCACCACTGGTGAGTCTGATGCCATTGCAACCTACAAAGACAGAAATAGCAGCTTTGTCCCAGCGGAATAGAAAAGGACAAATTTCCAGCTTCCCAGAAGGGCTCCAAGTATGCAGGTGCACTTAGTCCTGCAGAATCTGTAACAGCAAAAATATTACAGAGAGGATGGAACAATATTGTTTCAGGTGATTCTGTTTCATCTAATGTCCTTCTGTACCTGCACAACGAACCTCCAGCTCCAAGATTAAAATAAAAGCCTTCTACAGAAATGAAAGTCATCATCCTACATCCAGCCTTTTCCAAAACGTGAGAAGGACTTTATGAAGCACTGGGTGATGTCAGGGACCTCCACAGGGTACACGGGTAGGAAACAAAGAAATACTTCCCTGCTACCAGCCATCGTCTCAAAGTGACAAATAATGACTCAAAAAACAAAGTTCTGTGTGGTCTTTTTTTTTCCCCCATGTTAAGCAAAATAAATATTTCCATTTTCAAGCAGAAACATTTTTCTGTCCATCATATGCCACAGGATTCCTGGCTCTGCCACTACCATCCCCTACAACTCAGCCCAGACCGTTCCAGCCCAGATGTGCAGGGGCTTAGCCAATTCTAAAGGTATGCAGAGAACAGAGGGAACCAGGCAATTGTGTGTCTTCAAAACCACTTTGGTGTCTTGCAGGAGACAGGAGTGCAACACATCCATTCCACAGCTGGGTTTAGAGAGGACAGTGTAGACTATCAACAGGGCCATTGGCAGTGGGTACAGGGGCAAGAAATATAAGGATAAGGCTTGCACCAGCTTTTCCTCCCTGTGCTGAAGGAACTGTGTGTTGATAGGGGATGTGGGCAGCACCAGGTGTAAAGTCCTCCTGTGTTTACAGAATCACAGCTCAAAATGCTGATGTGCAGGAAAGAGAGGGAGCAGAGCTGCCCAAGGCAGCAAGGGGGGGGCATAGCATCCAGGACACACACAGCAGTTCACATGCTCTTCCTTCGTGGGCCACAATGGGGTAAAAGCCAGCAAAACTATTGTCTGCTCCCAACAAGGAAGGATGCTTCAGGAAGTCGCTGGTCATCTTTAGCCACCCTGAGACACAAGGGTTTGGGGAGGCAAAGCAAAACAAGTCCTCAATGTACCCCTTCCCCATAGCTCTCAGTCAACACAGTCCCCCAGGACTGCACTTACAGAGCAGCAGCTGTCTCCAGCCTGTGACAGGAGACAGATCAGGCCTGCCAAGGACTGTCACCCATCACAGCCCTTCAGATGCCAAGCTTTGGAGATCTATGCAGCCAGAGGAGCACCAGCCAGGCCCACAGAGAGAGGTGTCCTGTGACTGTATCACCTTGTAGGAAGCCTTTACTGCTCTGTGCCCCAGGAAACCTGGGTGGGAGGGTGGACAGGGCTCCTTCAACACCACGGCAACTAAACGAAAGCAAGCAGACAGGTTTTAGGCAGAAAGCAGCCAAATGAGCCCCAGGAGTTAAAACCAAGAGTTACAAACTCCAGATATCATTTGCCTCTCGGTGCCACCACGGCAGTAAATGATTTTGCATTTTGCTGGCAAGATGAGAGCCTTAGAGAAGCCAAGAGGAAAGAAAAAGTATTTCACCAAGTAGAAGCCACTTTTGGATGGCTTTCAGCACCCTGCCCACTGCTCCCAGAGATACGCAGGTGCGTGCACACAGGCACACACACACACACACACACACACACCCAGCATCGCTCTGCCACCGCTGGGGCTGCTCTTTGGGCAGCTGCTGGAAGATGCACGGGATGCACAGCACAGTCCTGCACAACACGAGCTGCTGGAGCAGCGGCAGCAGCAAGAGCCCGCTTCCCATTTAAATAAAATGCCACAAGGCAGTCAGCGAAAGTGACATTTATGGTGTTACTACAAATGCATTCAGTGGGAAGCTGAGTAGCAGAAGCAGGTTGGGGGGGGGGGGTGTGGAAAAAACAAGCTGTAGTGAAAACTGCCATCTGTATATTGTGCCCCATTTTTAATATTCTGTATTCTCATAAAAAGTGTTGTTTCTGTCACTATTCAATCTCCCAAACTCACACGGAACACTGTTAAAAGTCAGCAGTGTGTGAAATGGTATTTTAAAATAAATGAAAGGCGCTCGCAAAGCTGCGGAGGAATATTGCAGTGCCAGGGCTCTGACAGACAGCCACTGAGAAGTAACAACCGTTATCATCTTAAAGCAAAGCGGATTAAATAAAAACCCACAGCTAGTGGTGCATTACCAAGTCTGATATTGACACAGCTGCCGTGGTGGTTATTTTTCATTGTCTCATCAAGACAAAGCATCACGGGATATCAATCTTCCCTCTGTCAGGCCATGCCTGCTGTAAAGTTTTTCGTTTACATTTTCATTATATCCCTTTTATCTCAGCTGCCAGCAAAAAAAATTATATATATATATATATATACACATATAAAAGTATTTGCTGTCCATACACACATATAGATGTGTGTGTGTGTGTGAGTATGCCCGGCTGTACTTTTGGGAACACTGAGACTGGCCGACTTCCATCGCATTGCCGTGCCCCAGGCTCTGGCCATGAGGGTCCCCAAGGCAAAGCCAGCCCCTACACGTCCGTGTTGGATGTGGCAGGTGGGTGAGCTGCAAGCACTGGTTTAGGGCCTCTCCAACTGGGCACGGGCTCAGTGATGAGCTGGGAAAGGTGTGATCCCTTGAGAGCTACCTGAGAAATCCAACTTGCACTGCTGCCAGTGCTTTTGAAACAAGCCCCTTCCTGCAACCAGGCTGCACAGCCAAGTCTGTTCTGCTGTCTATCCCAGTTTGCTGTACAGAGAGGAAGACAACAAAGCAGAACTGTGCATGGAGGGAACCAGCTGTCTCCACAATACCAGTAGCCATCCCATTTCTTCCTCTGTGGCTCTGCAGGGTGATCCTGCATCTGACCAATCCACACATTTCTGTCCTCAATACATCTTTGGATTTTTCAGACTTGCAGCGCTGCTTCTGTTTCTAGGAGGCTTCCAGGCAAGCATTTGCTACAGCAGAAACCTCTTCCTGAGCCTGCAGAGAGCCTCACAGTACTCACAAACACAGCCTCAGTAACTCAGCCTGGCCTTTCCCTCCTACTGACAACTCTGCTCTTCCAAGGCGTGAGAAGCTGTTTGCAGCCGCCTGCAGCTGGCCACTGCGCTCTCCAAAGCAACAAGAACTGCAGCAGGAAGCAAAAGTTCCTTCCTTTATTCTCAGGACAGCCTTATTTTCCAAACCTGTTGCAAATGCCTGCCATGGCTGCTCTTCTGTGGTTCTTATTTAAGTGCAGCTTCACTTCCAACATTTCTTACAAGTGTTACACCTCGTCAGAAGCAGCTCAGCACTGCCTGTTACAGCACTTCAGTCCTTTAAGAGAAAGAACTCTGGGAAATGTAGTTCCCGGTGGAAAAACAAGGCTAGAGCCACTGCAGAGGGCTGCAGCGCCCTGGGAGAGCTCCAAAAGGGGCAGTAAAAATACTGAAGCAAGACTCCTTGGAAAGGGACTGCAGAGGAGCACACGTTTAAGCAACCAGCCATCAAGATTCCATACTCAAGGTTCTATACACCTCGCCCCCAGCAGCCTCTCTGATGAGCTGTCTGGAGCCTGAGAGCACAGAATCAGCGTCTCCCCTCCTGTCCTCAACTAAAAGTTTACAGCAGTCCACGTGTGCTCTGGTTATAGCCCACCACGTCGAGCACAATTACTCCTTTCCTAAGCCAGGAAAGGGCTCTCTGCAGTGGCCCAGAGTGTTTTGTCCATCCAAGTGAGTATTGCCTCCAGTATGCTCATCAGCTTTGCTGGCACTTATCTTGAGGTCAAGCCTTTGCTGCTGCTCTGCAGCTCAGGAGCAGGGTTTACCAGTTCCAACACACAGCATTTCAGATATTCCACCACGTCCCTGTGCTCCACACAGACCCTGGGGATCATCACATACATAAGAGGGCCAATGTCCCTTCAGCAGAGCAGCTGGTCCCTAAACACAAGAAAACCCTGCATGAGAACCACAACATGACACAAAGGAGTTCATCCTCTCACCTTCTTTTCCCTGCCTCAGTGAGCACTCCACAAGCCCTCTCCTGCTGCATCTCCCAGGCTGTCTGCACCATTCTCCCCATGCCCCTGCTGTAAATCCAGATCCCTCTGCCAGAAACTTCCATCCCACTGAAGGCTCTCTATAACCATGGGATGCAGGTCCTTTATCCTGCTGCTAGCAGCATTCCCTCTCTAACCCCCAAAACACTCCCTTCTTCCAAACAACAGCCCATCTTCCCAGAGGTTTTCCATTTAAAGAGAGGATCGTGAGCCCCTGAAAAAACAAAACCAGACTTCAAGGAAGCTGAGGGCAGCTCAGGGATGCTCCAGCCCTCACTTCATCCCACTGAGGTCACCTGAACTCATACTCCACTTGCACCCAGCCTGAATTCATCCCCTAGGTCCTGCCCCACCAGCCTGCAAACCCAGAACAACAGCAGTTACACTTGCTCAGCGTAGCAAAGGGTTACGCCAGCTCCTCCAGCAGCGTTTCCTCTCTCTCCCTCTCTGCAAGCAGCAGCAATTGCCATTCTGCATCCTTAATAGCAGCGTAATCAAAAGTTATGATGCATTTTTCAGTAATCACCAGAAATGATCCCCACTTAGCGTTAAGTAAAGCAAATTTGCCACTGGAAGGATGGGAGAGGAAAAAAAAAAATAAGAGCAGAAAAAGAAGAAGTCAAAAGCATTTCAATTTTCATTTGAAACGAATGAGTCAGAGTCAATTTGGTAAAGCAGTTAACAGCAGCTGTGCTCCCCTTCCCAGCCCCTTAACAGGTACAATTTGCTTTTAACAAACAACCCGGCGGAGGTCTCTGGCACTGTGTTAACACACTGGCATTCAACCCCTCTTGCTGTTGTGTATTTAAATTGGGTAATAGAGTCAGGCACAGGAGATCCACCATGAATCTTAAGAAGTGCAATTTGACAGCATCTTGGGGGAAAAAAAAAGTGGGGGGAGGAGCCTTTATAAAAAAATAATAAATGAGTGTGAGAGGAGGTTTTGCTGGGTTACTTCAAAGAAGCACATTCAAACCAACAGAAGTTCTAGAAAGCCCCAGCATGGTGCCAAGGCTCCGAGAAGCTTGGGGCCACGAGCAAGCTGGCATCCACAAAGAACCCTGCAAAATAAGCCAAGGTATTTGCCAGCCAAAGCACCTTCAGCCTGGGTGCACTCAGTGTACCTCAGCCCACATCAAGAGCGATAGGGGAAAGCTGTATGTTGGGGGGGAAAAAAAACCCCATCCAACAGCTCTGCATGTTCGTGCTAAGGCTGCCTCAACCCCTCAGGACATCCCACACCATCCCATGGCCTCAGCAGTTCCTCAGAGAGAGGGCTACCCCTCGGCTGGGAGGAAAAGCAAAGACGTGTGATGAGCCTCCAGCCACTCCTTATCTCTCCTGACTCTAAAGCACCTCCGTCCTTGCCTCACCCCAAAGACAAGTCCTGATGATGCCCTCATCTCACCAGGCTTTCAGTTCAGGCAGTCATCTTCTGCATTCATTTGTTCTTTGAAGAAATCTCATTTCATTACCTTCCCAGCTCCTCAGCTTTGTGGGGAATTACAGGAGGTCAATGAAAAATTCATGTTCTCACTCAGTAATTGGCATTTTTGTTTCCTTTTTTTTTTAGATGAAGGAAAGCAAAGCAAGGGATGTGAATGGGGCAGACAGCAGGATAAGTAGCTATCTTCTGCCAGTCTCTCATATTGCACCTGCCCAGGGAAGGCTGGTGCTCGCTCCAAACAAGCCCTGCAATCCTGCACAGTGCCATCCAAAAGCATTCCCGGTACGTTTATTAGAGGGACAAGTAATGAAAGCAGACTGGACATACACAATTATTACAGTGTAATCTGCTGGAAATGAAGTCAATCCAATCACCCAGCATTCTGCTTTCTTCTCATGGTTTGTTTTTTTTTCAGACTTCAAGCAAGTGCTTCCCAAATTCCAGCTGAAGTTCCTGTTACGATCGATAGCGTGAGGGCTCTCAGCATAAGACTCAATTAATATGATGCTAGCAAGTGCTCCCCTATTGATCTGAGGCTGGTCTGAAACACCAGCCAGCAGTGGCACCAACTACTAACAAGGCAGGGAAATGCAAAATAAAGGTCTGCCAGCAAGCTAAAAGGAGAAGCAGATCTCTTTTTCAAAGCTACTCAAGACAGAGAGAGACAGCCTTGTCCAGAAAGCAGAGGAAATCCTCCAAAAGCCAAAGCCTGCCTGGGCTGTGACTGTCTCCTGTCAGCAGATTTGCCATCGACGAGCAAGAGAGCAGGATTGCACCCAGGCAACACGCTCCAAGAAACTCCCTTCAGCTCCCTTCAAGGTCCTGCCCCACAGAGCTGTGGACAGGCGATGCTTCTTCCCCCGGCTCTCTCCTGCTTGCAGTGAGCACGCTGTCAGCCGGGAAACGGATTGCTACAGAGAGCACAACCAAGGCTTGCCATGATTAGATCTATTAATACAGTGCATCTGATTCACCTCCAAGGCCCCGCCGCCCGGTGACAAATAGGGATGGGCTTCCCTGCTTTGCTGAGCGGGGCCCTGAGGTAACGACCTCCTCGCCAGTGGCTGCTTGGAGCCTGGATGGGCAGGACCAGCAGAGAACTGGGGGAGTGCAGCATCCCCCAGCACTGGTGGCTGCCCTGGGAAGAGCTCTAGAAAGGACAGAAGCTCCCTGCACTGTCAGTGGTCCCCGGGTTTACGTCCTGACAGGTCCTTCACACTTTGAGGACATAAAGGGGTCCTTGTTTCCTGCCATTGCTGCACTCTCCAGACAGGATTGTTCCCAGTCCCATCCGAGATACTGCTCTGGAGACCCAGTTCCTGCTGCCTGATGCCATTCTGATGGCCCCTGCAAGCCCATGCAAGCCCTGACTGCTACTTGGGCTCAGTGTTTCCCTGGGGCCAGAGGAAAATCTGGGCTTGTCACCTCTTCCAGGATCTCCTCTCTCCACTCTCGTCCCCCAGCAGGAACAGCCACTTACTGTGGCACAGCAGGGGAGGTGAGATGGGCAGTTCCATGGTAGACAGGCTTCCCTGGAGCTTCTCGAACCCCAGACCTAGGGCCAGATCCCCCTGGCACCACAGTGTTCACCCCCCCAGTTCCTTTCTGTACTCAACATCCTCTTGTCCTTCCTCAGCACGTCCCCTCTAGCTGTCCTTTGTCCATCACCTCAGACACTTCAAACAAACCTGGAAAGGCCACAATTTTAACACCTCAGCCCAAGATGTGAAGTTTTTCATTGAGAAAGCAAAAGTCATTCCCTACCACAACCTGCTGTGTGACTCCTGGAAACCAGACAGGCCCCACTGCCTCGAGGGCTGATTTACACAGGATGGGGGTTTCATGCCTTAACCCCCTTCTCCCACCCCACAGCTTGCCCTGCAGAGCCTGTGCCCTCCCCTGCCATAGCCACGGCCGGGAGAGGAAAGCCAGAGAGCTATTGCTCCAGCAAGCCTGACATCATCTGCTTTATCAGGCAGGGTGAAGTCTCCCTGTCAGCAGCTGCAGGCCAGGATGTGCCTCTGTGGGGAGGCACACGGGCGAGCTAAAGGTGGACACTTAGCACATTTATTACCTGCTTATTAGATACCAGGCTCCTGTTATGATGAATTGGCTGGGTGATGGCTCCCGCCAGCTCCGAGTGCTCAGCAAGGCTCTCTAATTCCATTTTGCAAAGCCTGGGCCAAAGCAAAAAATCATTTCTGAGAAGAGGAAAGCAGCAGTTGTTCTTCTCCTGCCTCCAAAACAATCTGACCCTTTGCCCAGTCTCAGCAGGACCTTCTCTTGAAGCGTTCTGTCTTTCCTCCTGACTGTGCGAGTGCAAAGGGGATGGCTGGGAACCAGCAGCTCCAGGAGCTGCAGACTTCTGTGGCTGCATGAACAGGGCATCTCCACTGCTCCCACAAAAGCTCTATAGAGGGAAGAGCTGCATTGGAGGGCCGTATCACTCACTACACCTACTGTACACACCATGAGAGCTGTGGTGGCAAGGCTCCTTCCCAGCTCTCACTCAGCACAGAGAGCAAACAGGTAGTTGATTTCCAGACAGAGAATGCTCCAGCCTAAGACAGGATTCGAAGCAAAACTCTATTGGCTCCTTAATCACAGGATGGTGGGGGTTGGAAGGGCCCTCTAGAGCTCATCCAGCCCAACTCCCTGCTAAAGCAGGTTCCCATCCATCAGGTCACACAGGAACGTGTCCAGGGGGGTTTGAAAACCTCCAGAGAAGGATCTTCCACACTCTCCCTGGGCAGCCTGGGCCAGGGCTCCCTCACACACACAGCAAAGAAATCTCTCCTCACGTTCAAGCACTACTGTTTGTGTTTCAGCTTGTGCCCATCAGCCCTTGTCCTGTCACTGTGTACTATGCTCCTGAAGGTTTCACAGAGCTCACACAGCAGCTTTTCTCTCTGCAAAAGGGCTTGTGCCAATCTGTGCCGCACAACATTGCATTCACAATCCTCCCAGCAGAAGAACAGCACCTGGGGACAGATTTCCTGAGGTTAAAAACTCAGGAGATGGGGCAAAGAGTTTTCTGGGAACAGAGACAGGCTTGAAAGGCATTCTAGAAAACTGGAACCCACAAAGGAGATGCTTTTGCAAGGCAAAGTGATCAGAAAGAAAGGAAATGTGTCATTGTTTCACAAGACCATTGTTCAGCTCTTCTAAAGGCTGGAGTGAAAGCCACAGCCAAGAGGTTTTGGGTGCCTCTCCCAAAAGCAGAGTGCTGTCATTCTTTCTGTGATGATTTCTTCTGTGTTCCTCAGTTCTGTAGGACGTTGTTCTGTTATCCTTTATCCCTCCCACAGGCCAGCTTCAAAACTGCATGAAGGAGCAAAGAATTCAAAGGATGGTGAAGCTGCATTCTCAGAGTCAGCCCCCAGACGTTGGTGATTTTCATGTTCTTAGGCTTTGATTCTGCTCCTTTTTTATCAGTGAAAACAACCCTGAGAGACTGAGCCCGGGAGAAATGACCATGCTCTGCTAATTAGAGCTGCTTCATCATCCCTTCACCTCTATTGGCAGGGAGGACGTTCCTGTGCTGCCTTTTCACAAGTGGCACCAAGTAAGGCAGGTGACACCATCACCCCTCAATTGCTCTGAACAATACAGAGCAACTCCTTGGCTGAGGGAGGGAGGCTGTGAGGGTAGTTTGGGGGCCTTTGAGGTGGGAAAGGGGCAGCTCTTGGTGGCCAAGCTGCCTGCAAAACTGCAAACCAGCACCCAGCTCTCCCGTACAGACAGATGAGCAGTCCTGCCATGCCAGAGAAAACAGCTCATGGGCTTTCATCTCTCTCCATCTTTACCTACCAAGGTCCCAGTGACTTTTCTGCCTGCCCCCCACTGCACCCCTGCAAAAGAATAGTCTCGTGGAGAGGCAGAGGGGATGAGGAACCTCATTCACACAGAGCTGGGCAGCTGAGGGGCTGGCTCTGGATGCTGATCTCGCATCTCTGCAGGAGGTGAGCACTTTCCCCACTTTAGGGATGGACTCAGTGCTCAAGGCTTCCCTCCTCTGCCTTTGCTGGAGGGCACTCAGCCCCAGGCTGGGGGAAGGCTGCACACCATACATATCCCCACTGAATTGTTACACGTTTCTGCGGGTGTTCCTTAGACAGAGGACTTTGCTACCAGCGAGCAGGAGAGAAGCTGCCATCTGGGACTGCATGTGCTTTCCAGACAGATGGCTGACTATTCTAGTCGTGTTTTATTTCTAGCGATGGTTCATACAGCAACAGCGCTAGTGTGAAAATGGGATGTGACAAGATGTGTATTGCTTACACCTTCTGTAAAGTTCAGATAAAACCAAGATGTACAGAATGTAAAAAAAAAAATCAATATAATTAGGTAATTAAGAGAAGCAAAAGCCCCTGATTTAATGCTGCATTGTGTTCATGGGCATTACAGATTGTGTATGTATGTGTGATATGGAAAATACATGTGTATGTTTCCACGTTTGTGCACGTACACAACGCAGGATGAAGGGGAAAATAATCAATGTGTACATTTATCCATTACAATAAACACAGCTACCTGTTCCACCGTGTGTTTCAGACCCAGTGTGTGACAGCCACCCACTGGTTCAGCCTTTAGATGGAAGCTCTGCAGGGCAGGAAACTCTTTCTCCTGTGCTTAAGCGGCACACAGCTTGTGCTGGTCCTGCCCCTGTTCCTTAGCTGTTACATCCTGCATGGCTGAACAGCTACATCTAGCAAGGGCAGCAGCAAGAAGAGCAGCATCACACATGCACGAGCTCTCACTTTATAAGCACTGGTTAAGTGAGGACCGTTGCACTGCTTTCTGTAGAGCCAAGCGTTCACCCCCTTCCCTGTGTAGCACAGGGAAGCACATCCACAGAGAGCCTGACACATCCCAATGTACAAAGTGGTGAAACACAGCTATAAAACCAATTTCCAAGTTCTTCTGCAGCTCGGAATGGAATGAAGGTCTGAATTGAATGTGCTAAAGGCCACTGGTCACACACCTGGGGCTGGCTTCCCTCACACACGGAAGCACTCGGTAGCTCAGAAGCTCACGTCTCCCATGCACAGGACTCAAATGGCAAGAAAAAGTACTGAAGACAAAAGTACCTGTCCTCTGGCTGCCCAAAGGAGCCAGTGCAGATGGAAGGAGCTTCTGGAAGAGGCTGCTGCTGGGCTCGGGTATGTCTGAGGCTGCTGTTTCCATCGTGTCCCACTTCTTCAGTCTAAAGAGCTGCGAGGGTCCATCTCATTTTGCCCAGAGACAACGTGGGACTAGACAGAGGAGCAAACGGCAGAGAAGTATTACTTCATCCACATCTCAACACACAGACCCCAGCCAGCAAAGCCCTGTGCTTGTGGGCTCACAAGCCATCTCCTAAATGGCTTGAGACAAGCAGAGCTGCCCTCTGAAATAGCAACAAGAATCTCCTTCCTATAATCAAATGTTCCTTCTAATGGGCTAATGCAGAGCAGTAATGGTAAGGGACCCAAAATGCTGTGTAGTATGTTGGGGTTATCAGCATCCTGTCCCTGTAAGGTTATCAGGCAGGCAAGAGGCAACGCACACAGCTGTTCTGACATGAAACTGCAGGACTGTGGCTCAGTCTGTGCTGGGTGGCAGCTAACACACAACACTGATGCACACAAGGCCCAGGATCCTGTGCAAGGACACCAAATCATACATGTAGGTAAGCATGGAGGAGCCAGAACTGGGGAAAATCGTCTTGGAAGTGAGAGATGAGGCGACAAACCATGATCTACAGGCAGAGATCCAGGCCTGGTCAGACAGACAAGTGAGAAACTGCCACCTCTAGACCCCCCCATGACTTCAGCTCTGACTCAGCAAATGATTTTTTGCACTTTCAGGCCCCAAAGTGGAGTGCAAAGATCATTACATCGAAACCAGAGCATGTTTGGGGAGTTTTGGCAGCAGCTAACTCTGTCTTTTTGTCACTTTGCAGCTCCCTGGGTGTCATTCAAACTGGAAACCTTCCGGTCCAGTTCCCCTTAGGTGTAGATGTGGTTTTCACACTTCTGCCTCGCCAGGTACTCGCTGCACTGCCTTTGGTTAATTACCTGACAATGAATCACCCTGCTCAGCTGGAAGGTGGGGCAAAGGGTGTTATCTGAGCAAGTCATGGAGCAGGGAAGGAAACATCTCTGCTTCGGGCGGGTGGGCACACACGTACAGGATTCGTGAGGAATAAATTCAGAGAGGAATATCAATAAATCTCCCAACCTGGCCACTGGGGTGGGAGTTTCTTTTCCCTCCTCCCTGCAACAGGGAAATTCTGCTCTTTCCACGGAGGGGTGGGAAGTGGCGCAGGGCTGCATTGAAATGTAAATTCACTCAAATTATTAAGCACAAGAGAGCAGCTCCTGCCAGCCCTTTGTTCCGCAGTCAGAATGTGTAATCTAGAAGAATAAATATAGTCAGATATCAGCTAAACAAAGAGACCCGAGGCCATGCATATTCAGCGACCCTCTCCCCCAGGACATCCCTTCCCCCTTTATCAGGGAAGCTCTTTTTGCAGTCAACAATTGTAGATCAAAATGCCCTCATTAACCAGGGCTGAGATGAAAACCTCTTGCTGTTTCATACCGAGGGTGGGGTGCTGGGTTCCTCTCCAGGAGCAGATATCTCTCTACCCCCTGGTTTTGTCCTCTGCCCCGTTCCCGTGCTGGGAAGGCAGGGCAGGGGTGCCTCTGAAGCCCCCTGGTGCTACACTCACCTCAGACAGGACACAGTCCCATGCTCCAGCAGCTGATGTGGCTCCAAGAACTGCCCTACACTTGCCTGACACATCCACCTCTATGCTTAGCAAGAAGGATACCCCTGGGAGAGGGCAGGCAGAACACACGTCTAAGCAGGCTGCCATAAAAAGGGTGGAAGCCACCAAAAACATCCCCTTTGCCACTTCATAGAAACGATTACCTGGACTGAGCCTGACAATCCGTGGAGACTCCCAGAGATGCTTAGATAAAAAGACCACCCAGAACAACTGTTTCATATGCTTTTTCCCCACAAGCTGCTCATCTCCTGCAGCAAGGGAGTCTGAAGCCACCCAAGGGGCTCCAAGTCCAACAGCCTTTGCAGAGCCCCAAGTTCACACTCTGTGCTGTGATGACTGCAGATGTCTGCCACCTCCACTCTCTGGTCATAGGGGAGCAGGTGATCCCACTGGCATGAAGCCACACGGGTGACTCGATGGAAAAGACAGGTTCTCAAAGCCATTCCAGCAGCAGGATTTCAAGCAGGCAGTCAAGGACTGCATCTGCCCCAAGCCACAAGGAGAGGTGGAGGCAAAGCATCAGGTGAAGAGGAGAGGGAGCTCTCCCCAGCCCATGGCTGGGGTCATTACCTAAACACAGCTTCTGCGTCTCCAGTGCTGTCATTCTCGTGGCTGTCACTAGCACTAAACCCACTGCAAGATTTAAAGGTGAAGTAGAGAAGGAGAGGGGGGGAAAAAAAAAATCAATTTGGCTGTTTTTGAGTTATATGAATATAATAAACCCTGAGTGTCCTGCTTTTGGATTCAGTTTGTGCTTCCAATAACTCAGCAACATATTCATTAAACAAAGAGAGGTAAAAGCAGCAAGCCATTAAAAATAAAGCACCAGGAGAAGGAAGGCCATGCAGGCTGTAAATATCTTTGACTCTTTTTCAACCTCCATTTTCTTATCCTTGCTCATTCACTAATTGACCTCTGGATCCTGCTTCTCACAACTGTTTCCATCACTGCACTTTGTCCTTCAGCCACAGTGCTCAACAAAGGACCTCACTGCAGGATAAACTCTCACTGCAGCCCTCCAAAGCAGGAGAAAGGGTCCATTTCATTCATTGCCCCAGTGCTGTAATACAACACCCCCTTCAGAAAAACCTACAGGCTACAGAAACCACAGGCTCAAAAATCAGTTGTTTCAGATGAAGAAATACTTCCAGTTTTGATCTGTTTATGCGCTGTGCACAGAGCCTCTCTGCATACATGAGAAATGCCCACCCTCTGGTATTCCAGCTTCATTGCATGAAGTCTACCCTTGGCTATAGAGACAGATTTCTTTCTCACTCTGATGGAGACATTCTGGCTCTTTATCTCCATCCAGGCAGGTGAGAGGCACCAGAGCCTCACATGCTGGACTGAGGACAAGCACGTAGTAGCGGTGTGGAAAGGAAGGTGCCCTGCTCCATGGCAGTCCACGGATTTCAGCACTAGTCTACAAATCCTGAAGAGGCTGAGTCTATTACGTGTAGACCCTCCCAGCCTAACTCCAGGATCACTCAGCCTCCCAGTGAGGCTGCCAGGAGGTTGCCTCTGACTCATCAACTGAAATCTGTCTTACCTTGTCCTGTCTGAAGGACAAACACCTAGTACAGATACCAAAACACCCGCTATCAGGTGTTTTAACTCCCAAATTAAACATTACCTCCCATCACACGCCACAACAGAGACCCATAAGACAGCACCTGGCTGGCTCACTGCCCTGCAAGTCACCACCCTGCAAAAGTCTCTCTAACAGCCAGGACAGACCTCAAGCTGATATGGAGGAAAATGGCATGAAATGGTTACTCAGCAGAAGGCTCAACTCCATCTCTGCAGCATCCATTTCTTCTCTGGAGCTCTTCACCCTCTACACGCTCTCATTTCCTCACCAGTTTTAGTAGCATCTAAGAGCATCGGCCGATGTGACAACAAAACAGCAGGTGAGACTTCCCTCACACTTCTCCCAGTTAGGAAACATGCTTGCTGAAGGAGGCAGATCTAAGTTTAGTAAGGGCATAAGGGTTTTTTTTTTTCCTGCCCCAAAACAGAAATGATGAGATTCCTCCATTCCTCGCCTGCAGGCACTCGAAATGCCACATTGCCTCCTTTCCGTGGGATTTAAAAGAGCAGCCTTCTCATGTTCTTAATCCCTCCCAAAGCTCACACAGCATATGGCAATGTTGAAGGAAACTGGGTTAAGATCATAAAGGCTATTAGAGGAGTTTTGCTAAGCACTGGCTCTGCAAGAGAGAAGCTACGGGAGAGGGACAGCCCGGGGATGTTGCAGAGCTTACTGGACCTCAGGGAGCAGAAAGCAAGGCCAGGATCTGCCTCTGCCAAAGCATTTGCACACAGTCCCTGCTAATGCTGAACAGCAAAGCAAAGATCAGATAAGCTCAAGTCCCTGTTTTCTGAGGAAAAAGACGTTCAATGGGAGGAGGGAGGAAGGATGTTACCTCCCTGGAGGTGCTCGCCTCCCTCCTGGCCCAAGGTTGATGAGGGAACCGTTCATACCACCTCTGGCCTCAGGCATAGCACAGGACAAAGCTCAGCTCAAAACTGTAAAAGCAAAGCTATCCAAAGCCGTTCTTGCAGGTGCTAAGGACCTGCTCTCACACAGCCAACACCCGTCCCTGTAACAGGCAGGTGACTGACACTATGGCTCTTTGGGCTAAACACACAGTTTATCAGTGTGCTGAGACAGAAGCTCTCTCCATACAGCCACCAGCTGCAGCAAGGGGACTCACCACAGCCAGCAGCTTTCACCCAGCAAGCCTGGTTTGAACTACACGTGGGTTAAAAGCGACACCTCCCTCCCTTAATAACCACAGCTTTTCTCTCACTGTGATTTTTAAAGTGTTGCAAGCTCAAATGAGTATAAATCACAAGAACGAGAGCAGAATCCAGCCTCAGCTACTTTTTGCCCCCCAATCAAAGCCACATTTGATCAGGAATCTCCTTTTCCATCTACTCATTCCACGGTACCAGGAGATACTGTCAGAACAGCACAGTCCTTGGGCAGTTTCACACAAGATTCCTTTCACCGTGTTCTCCAGGACGGTCCAAAAGTTAATCAAATGCTACTTACCCCCAGCTACCCTCTGATCCATACACAGGTATAAGAACTCACCCAGAGATTTGACACAAAACCATTAGAGAGAAAAAAATAATAATTGAAGGCCTGAGTTTGGCTCATCAGTGAATATTAATTTGTGTTGTCAAGCAGCTGACTTGTAAATCAACTGGATCATTAACTCAGACCTTTTGTGCAGTAACATTACGGGATGTTGCAAGTTATTTAGACGCTGCAGCATTTCCTACACTCCCACTGCTTTGAATGCAGAGCTCTGCTTCCCAAGGGAGAAGAGGCACAACCCAAGTCCACTCAAACACAGGCTGCTTCACTCCTGGGAATGTATTTAGTAGCTATGTGGCATTTGCCAAAACAACCACACCGGGCTAAATCTTTCCAGCAAAACAATGTCTTCTGCCAGATCCTTTGCTCTCCACGTGTACTCGAAGAGCAGGACTAATGACAGACCCGTTTCTACCAAGATAAAGGTGTCCACAGTAAGTTTACAGGTCTAGGCAAAAGAGTGAAGCTTTAACTAAGGATTTGTGGCTCTGCTGAGAATAGTTTCAGGGAGTGAACTATATTGATTTTACAACATCAAAAGGCTCAGATCTCATCTGTTTCATATCTATTAGTAATAAGTATTGACTATAATAAACCAATTGAGAACGTACCAGTGGATCTCAGTCTACTGTGAATACTGAATTAGGGGAGTGATGTGAAATACAGTTTGTTGGGACATCCATGGCAGCAACAGTCTGGGAAACCATCTTGTCCACCCCAGGCATTCCTGACCCTTCCTCTGCAGAAAGACACCAGTGTCTGTGGTCTCTGCTGGAAGCTCTGATTGCTTTTTTTTGTGTAGAGAGAAACAATGAACTTAAAAGCCAAGGTGTTTTCAAGCAGTAGGGAACGCTGACATAAGATACTAATTCACTTGTGAACTTTGCAGCAAATTGTGACCTAAGGGATTTCATGGAGATTCACAAAAGGAGCTGAGCTTTTTCAGCCAGCTCTCTTTGTCTGGCAACAGACACAGTCACAGCCAGGTCAGGATCAGCCTTGGTGCTAGACCGGTGCAGCTCTCTGCCTGCTGCCACAGGCCTGCCCAGGAGAGGATGACACCTCTCCGCAGGAGTGCACTTATGTACAGCAGCAGTAGTTTAACCTCCAGCACAGCCAAAAGGGGCTCAATGAGCTTCAGAATGGGTTTCCCTGCGGTGCTGCTACTCAGATCAGCTTTTAACCAGGGCTCACACAATCCCCACTTATCCACACAACACAGTTCCAGGAGTATGGCAGAGATGGGCTCACCTACAGAGCTCATGTGCAAGGAGGTCTCTGAGCCTCACATTTTCTGTTCATGCAGAGTCAGTCGAGTTCAACTGTGTGACAGCATATAGCCTCCCATACCTCACTGCTGGAAAATATTGCCTGAGCAAACACTGAACACTGCTCCTGTAAGTGTTCCCCTCTCGTGGCTGTTACTCAAAGGTATGGCTGCTTCTGACCAGACTCATTCCTCTGGACTTGCAGACAGAATGAACATCACATCTGCAACCTCGTGCTCCTCTCAGTGTGAGGTTAAAGGTTGCATTTTATGATCTTAAAGGTCTTTTCCAACTGAAATTATTCTGTTCTTCTGTATCCCATGACCTTGGCTGCTACTTTGCTGCTCAACACTACGTCCAGTCCCCCTTGTGCAGGCAGCTGCCAGGGATAAAAGAAGAGATGTCTGCTACGAACAAGGCTATGCCAGGGACCGGGAATGAATGACATGGGGGAGCTACAGGTTAAAAGTGAGAGGGATTTGCAGGATGTGTTTGTGGATATGCAGGGCAAGAGTGAACTGCAGAGAAACAAAGCTCAGCCACATTGGCCTCCCTTCGCCTCTAGCTCCATCTGCTCGGCCTCTCGTTTTCAGAAGCCTAATGTGCTTTGGAGAGAGCAGTCTTCCTGGAAGGGAAAAGAAGCCTGAAGTAGCACAGGGCAGGTGAGGAGCTGGGCACAATAGAGAGGTGGCTCCGGAGCAGCGAGGGTCTCCATTTCCAGTTCAACAGCGACCTCTGGTCTCAGCAGACCGAAACACACGTGTCTCACCATCTCGGTTTAGGGACACCTTAAGAGATCATTTTGGTCTGGTTTATCTATGGGGAATGAGGACACATCTTTCATGTGTGGGCAACTACCGTGACCTTCAAATCCCATCAGATGAAGCTGAAGGCTCCACAGCCCCAGAAGGTGTTAAGGCATCCCAGGATTTACCTTCTCCTGCTCGGCTGATATTTAACCAGATGCCAAGAGAGACAAGGACATCTGCTTTCTAAATGTATTGTTTTCAGCATACCCCAAGAGGGAACGTAGATATCACCTATGTGCACTCACACACGAGACTCACATGGAAACTCTTAGAGCTATGAAACCAAGACAAACAAAAACAAGTGCGCAGCTACTAAACATACCCAGTGCCCCTTGAAGGCTGGAGGAATTAACCAGTGTGGTGGCAGAAGTGCAGTGCAGTGATGCAGCACTCCAGTACCACACACAGCAAGTCCATTGGAACCGTCCAGTCTGCAGAAGCAGACTGAGGTCCTTTACCCAGGCTGAGAGATCTGTCTCGACACTCAATACAAGGCATCTTTAGCCCTCTCTGCACGTCTCTCCTCTGCTGGTCTCAACTCACATTCCCACATCACAAGTTACGTGATGTCTAGGACACTTAGTACTTCACTAAACCTCCTTAGATGACAATTCTCAGCTACTAGAGTTCCCCACTCTCACAGCATCTGAGAGGGGAGAATCCCATAGGAAATCCCACTGATGCCAAGCCAGGGGTCCAGCACCACGATCCCTCTGCCTGCAGAAACCAGTGATGCAGATCTCACTCTAGCAGCTCACTTAGGCATGTGGTCCTTAGGAACCTGGCATGCTGCAGGACACCTTCCCTGTGGGTCTCACGTGGGAATGATCCCCAGGAACTGGGATTCAAGCACACAAGGGGATTTCTTGCCTCATGCATGAGGATCAGCAGGCTGAGTGGCTTTCTCTTGCTGGGAACTGAAGGATAATTGTGCCCATGGTAGCAGTTCTCTGGTGCCAGCTGTGCCTCTCCACCTCAGCACACCCACACACAGCGGTAGATTCACTCCAGTCACTCCTGCCACTTCAAACACTGCGGGTGCCCAGTGCCCAGGAAGAAAAAGGTCTGCTCCAAAAAGCCCCAAAGGCATCTGCAAATCTGTTTTGGCCTAAAGTAAGGCAGCAAAGTGAGATTCTCACACCTCCCAAGCTCCAGAGATGTTTTAAAGCTCCCCGATAAACTAAACATCCTAAGATTGTTAGGTGAAACAGCTTTTAGGACTGCATGTGACCTCTGCACAGGGAGGCTCTGCTCCCCCTTTCTCCGTGCACACTCACCCAACTGTAATGTTAAGCCATTGTGACAATTCTTGGTAAAAGCAGCAAAGAAAACGAAGGTTGGTTTAAAATATCTGCTTAGCTATAGGTGAAAAAGAAATCAAGCTAAAATTAACCACTCTGAGTAAGGCAGAAGATCTGTTAAGCAACTTCAACGTTCCTGCAGCCGAGAGAGTCCAAGGCTTGGATGGAAGTCGGCAGAAAACACAGAACAGGTCTCTGCAGGTCTGGCAGGTTGTATGTGCTTTACAGGCAATTGCTTTGCCAACACAAACCATGACTTTACACAGTGTTTCTAGGAAGCATTCATATGGGCTCTGACAGCTATGTTGCAAAAGTTTGTCTCCTGCTTTTACAACTTTGAATGTTTTCCTTACTGCTCTCTGTCTTCCCAGCATTACATCAGTTGTGTTCACAGGACTGTACCTGCATCAACGCCCCGTTCATACACAGCTCCAGAGCAACGTAGGGTCCAGAGGCCAAACAAGGGCAGAGATGTGAAACAGAAGTCACACTTCAGCCAAAAATACTTGTGCACAGAGTTCTGCATGTTTGTACGTGTCACTACCTAAAGACCTCGCGTAACCCAAGTCCTTACAGGTGGATACATGAATGAAAGTGAGGAAAACCTTTTCTCCCCTGTTTGAAAAACAGATGGTTTGTCAGGTTTGCCACTGTAATGCTACATAAAGCATTTCTAACAGCAGGCCACACAAACAGCACACAGCACTGCTCAGTATCTCTGCACTCAGCAAAAACATCTCAGCTCCAACCTCTGCAGTTGCTTTTTGGGTAACACGTGCACGTGATCTGCCTACTGACCCTTCTCCTTGCCTCTGTCCCCAAGCACTAGTGATATCACCCTGTTAGTGTCTGTCCTGCAAGGCAACAGACAGTCACCCTGTGGCAACAGCCCAGACCTGGACTCCAACCAAGAGCTTAGAAGGAACAGGCTCAGCCTGGCTTTAGTCTCTCAGAGTTCCACAGCCAAAGTCTGCTTCACTAAAACCAAGAGCTTCCCGAGGCAGTCGTGCCCTTGGCTCAACAGCCCTCACAGTCTAATGGGAACCAGTTTGGGTACATTAGCGTCCATTCCATTTGCAGCACTTACACTTCATCACTCTTCCTATTTTGTCACTCTTCATATTTATAAGACATCTAGCAAATGATTGATTCTCCTTCGGACCCCTTGTCATTCACAGTTGCTTATCTCCCGCGGGTAGGGGGCAATCAACAGATTTATAGCAGCCCATAAAAGTTGTTACCAAAAGTACAGGTTCTTTTTGTGTGTGATAATTTCTAATAACTCTTACTCGTGATAGCAATTACTGACAAAAGTCAGCCTCTGTTAATAGAGTTTATCTCAGTTCATCATATATCCTTTGTCAGTGGAAGCATTTTGACAAGCCTGGGGTTAATTAAAACCGAGAAGACAATAAAATACACCTAATCAAACATTACAGGTACAGAAATCAATTAGCAGATTTATGGCACTTTGGAGCCCTCTATAACGTGCAAAATTCAAAGAAACTGTCAGTTCCATCCCCCCAAGACAGTGTAATTGAATTTCTAATTGAAACTATTTTTCAATAGGTAACACAATCCACAAAGTTTGATTTGCATTAAAGTGGCATCTGCAGAGGACAGAGAAATCTAAAAAAAAATATCCAGAAATCCCCTGCTGCTCCCATTATTAGCAGCAATAATTATTATTATGATTTGCATACTGAAAATGCTGCTCTTCAGAATCAATGCAGTGGCCAATTCTTTGCCAAGACAGCTCCAGACGTTAGAATTCCTGTAGAAAGAGTTCATTTGGATCAAAAAGGGGGGGTGGGGGGGGGGGAAAATCAATCAAGATGTGGACAGAAACAAGAAATAAGGTGGGCAGAAAAGTGGCCAGGCCTGGTGATCAGCAGAACAAAGTGGGTCACCAGTGGCATCTCTAAGAAGTGGACACTGGGACCAGTATCGCTTAATGGCCTTATTGACAACCTATGTGACGGGACAGAGCAGTCTCAGCAGGTGGACAGACAACCCCAAAACAGCAGAGCAAGTCTGTACTCTGGAGGACTGGGATGCTTTTCAGGGAGTCCAGCAGGTTGACAGCAACCTCATGACACTGAGGCAAATACCTGCATCAAGCTGTTTCATTTTCTGTCTGTTTTTCAGCGCAAATCTCCACCCAAGCAGTGAAGCTGCGGCCAGTTTGGACAGCTGGAAGCCACACGGATCTTCACAGAAGCACAGGGTTATAGTTCGGGTTGGAGGGGACCTTAAGGAGATCACTCAGCTCCAAACTAGACCTTGTTTCAAGACAAGAATACTAAAACAGGTTTTTGAAGGCCAAGGCATAAAAGCTCTGAGTCTGTTGCTACACCGTGTGTGTCAAGTTCCATGGGACACGTGCACAGCCAAATAGTCTCATTCCATACAGTACTATTCAGCATATATTTTCTGTCTGTTGTATCTTATGAGCAGGTAAAGAAATATATCTAGAAGCTATTTCTCAGTAGTTTACTGGGATAAAGTCAGAAGAAATGAAGATGCAAGAGCAGCATAAAGCCTCCCAGTACTTACATCCTTATGTGCAGTGAGCCAGATGACTTCAGCTCCAGACTGTAGCACTCAGACACTTTTGTTTATATCAGATTACAGGTATCATTGCTACTTGAAATAGTAATTACTGATTTAATATTTATTAAGATAGTCATTAAAGCTGTAATTTTATATTATAAACAACCAAAAAAAACCCCCTCACATTAAAATGGCTTCTATGTAAATACTGCTCTCGTGCTAGCCAGTCCAAACTCCATCTAGCTGGGTCCTGCTTCACAAGAAACTGAGCAGAAACACACATTCCTGGGTGACCCGATCTAGGGGAACCTGCTTTGGCTGGGGGGATGGACTGGATGATCTCTAAAGGTCCCTTCCAACCCTGTCATTCTGTGATTCTGTGAAACAGAAGATAGATCTCTGGAAAAAAAACGTAACAGCACCGAGTAAAGAATGAAGCAAGTACAAAATAGGGGCTTTCTANTGTAAATACTGCTCTCGTGCTAGCCAGTCCAAACTCCATCTAGCTGGGTCCTGCTTCACAAGAAACTGAGCAGAAACACACATTCCTGGGTGACCCGATCTAGGGGAACCTGCTTTGGCTGGGGGGATGGACTGGATGATCTCTAAAGGTCCCTTCCAACCCTGTCATTCTGTGATTCTGTGAAACAGAAGATAGATCTCTGGGAAAAAAAAACCATAACAGCACCGAGTAAAGAATGAAGCAAGTACAAAATAGGGGCTTTCTAGTCAGGAAACTGTGGCCAAACAGAAAAGGTCCTCAAATTTCACACAGTTTTTCAGAGAGCACACGGTCCCGACCGTACACCTCACTAGCCCACACACTTTTCTTATGCCAGGTTAACTCCTCTTTTACTAATATCTCAGCAGCATCTCACCTGGAAGAGAAGCACACGCAGAAAGCACTTCTACAGTAGCTTCACAAAGCAGTAAACCTTAGCTAAGAGAGGAAAACTTATCCAAGAGAGGAAGAGCAGGGGAACACAGCCACCTGTAACAGAGATCTGCTTTACAGGAAATATTCTCCACGTTTCCAAAGACAGTTTTTCATCTGGATATCACTCGCTGTGAAATTAAATCCTGGTGCATTTGGGAAATGGCCCATGGAGAGGTGATTAATTCTATTAGAGGAAGGAGGGAACTCACTCTTATTGCCTTTGTTAAGGAACAGAAAAAAAAATCCAGAATGTGGATAGGAGCAGTTTGGTTTGGAGCTGAACCCTCAAAACTATCGCTTCCATTGACAGTGTTACTATTACATGGCTGTGCTTGTAACACATCCACATCAAACCCTGCACTCTCTACCATTTTGGAAGCTTGAGGATTTTACTCCAGCCCTGCCTTCCCTTCCATGGTGGCTCCATGGAGATGTATCTACTACTGGACATTTCCTGGTACCACAGCATTCACTTGCTATTTCCACAGGATAAAGCCAAGGATGCCCTGGTTTTGCCATTTACGTTGCCCTTCACGAAAAGCTTTCCAGTGGCCCCATCAGGCTCTTCAGCAAAAGAACTGGTCTGAGATGCCAGTTTGTGGTTGCATGTTTTGCTCGTCGTTTGTTTTATGTTTTGGGTTGTAATTTCCTTCCCTCAGCTTTCATTCCCTTCCCCTATGAGCACGCCTCTCCGCTTGCTCTGTTCCCTGTACATTTACACACCCTGCTTGTTTCAAAAGGAGAGGAACATTTCTGGCATTGCAATGTGAAACCTCTCCCTTAGTCACCACTAGAAGCAGCTTTCAGTACCATCCCTCAGTGAAACCCCTTGACAAAGTAGAACGAAGCAGGTAGCAGAAAACAAGAGCTAAGAGTAGATGAGGAAGAGGTACGAAACCATTCTACCCACACAAGCTGTAGGCAGACAGGGCAAGAGCCAGGGAACAGGAAGCTCAGTTGTACTGAGTTAAGAATACAAGTAGGTGGAGTTGTGGAACCAAAGGACATATTCAGTGGGCTGAGGGTTCTTCCTGGCAGGCTGATACGTGAGTGTTGAAGTTTATGGTTAAGCTTTTCCCGGTTCCAGCTTAACTCTCCCTTGCTGCAAGTGAAGTTTGGTTTTCTCCCTCTGTAAGACTTGTCAGTGCTTATCCCACAGGTGATGATTTCCCAGTTCTTCCTGGTTTTGGCTTTGAAATGCAGCATGCAAAGCTGGATACCTTCTGCCAGCCCAGCCATCACCGGGTAACAGAGCAGTTGCCTCTCTCCTCCGACCCCACAGCTTGCACATGACACTCCCATCAATACTGCCAGGAGCAAGATTTCCTTTTAAAGGTGCATCACTGACTCACATGGCTGTGATTCACTAGTAACCTAAATCCTTCCCTGCAGTACTGCTTGCCTAGGCAGTTGTTTCTCATTGTTTTAATCAGGAGTTCCCTCCCTAGAGGTAACATTTGTCATGAACTTCATCTTATTGATTTCCACCCATCCCTTCAGTCTGGATAATCTCTAACTCAAAGCCTGCTCTGCAGACTGCTTGCAAACTCACCTACTGGGGCGTCCTCCTCAGGTTTTGTAAGATAACCTTGCCTGTTCGAGCCATGGTGTTGGTGGAAGAGAAGTGTACCACCCAGTGCAGAGAGCTTGCAGGACTAGGGGAAAAAGAAAAGAGCCCCTGGCAGTAAGGCAACTGCTCTTTGAGAGGATTCTTCCAGAAAGTGTGATCCCGCTTGCTAAGGAAATTCAGTTCACGCTGCTTTTTACATCGGTGTCCTCGAGGATAACACCAGTGACTGCAGGCAACAGGCACTGCCCCAACTACCCCATCACCCACCCAACTCAGCAGCTACCCAGCCCAAAAGGAAGATGGCCCTTGGAAACCAGCTCAGAGTGCTTTCTTGTCCCGTCCAAGTCACCACAGCTTGATCTTTCCTCAAAAGCCTTCAGCAGCCATTCTGAATCCCAGTGGCTTTGACCTTTCCACACCCAAAGCAGCACATACCAACCCACAGCAAACTCTGCTTTCTCTTTTTAATTCCAAAACCATCTGAACAGTAGCCCGAGAGTGCCAACACAGCAAACACTGACCAGATGACACATCTCTGCTGACACAGGGCAGGACAGCTCAGACAGAGCTAACACGTGCTCTGCAATATGTTCACTGCTGTTTTAAAACAGAAGATTACACCAATGCCCCATTCAGAAGATGTCAGACTGTGTTGGCACATGGTCACAATGTGTTGTTACATGGTAATTTTCCCCTCAGCCCAAATATCACCAGCTAATGTTCTGGCCAGCCACTGCAAGGCAATGTCAGGCAGAAAGAAAATCCAAAATCCTTTCCCTTCTAAAGTCTGTGCACAATGTAAAGCAGGAGTGTTTTTTCCCCCTCGAGTTTCAGCTTTTTGCCTGGCTGCAAGGAGACTTAAGAGGGACACATTAAAAAATACATGTCTTTTTAACACCAGCTGCAAACTCACCTGTCTCCTCAGTGCTGATACATCTTCCCTCAAAAGTTTGCATCCTTTGACATCTTTGCAGCCCCTCCATGATCCTGCTGCTGTTTCTCAGCCACAGATAAGAAAACTTCATACCCTTGCTCTGCACTGGCAATAATGAGATTCAAAAGAAAAGATCTTTTTTTGTTGTTGTTGTTGCAATTTTTCTACATAAAAAGGCCTGAATCAGAGCCCAGCAGTGCACAAATATTACTCATGTCATGGGCACTAAGAAAAGGGGAGCTGTGAATAAAAAATGGTGAAAATGAACACAAGGAGCATTGTTTGCATATCAGAAAAATTAATCTACATAGAGAAGTGTAAGAGGCTGCAATTCAGAAAGCAAAGAATTAGGACAGCCCAGCTGAGAATAATTTTCTAGCCAGTTAATTTAATTGCATAAATCATTCCTTTGTTAGCAATAAAGAGATATAATTAAAATGAGATTGCTTCTCATTTCTATTCTCTGGAAACTGAAGGAATTGATTTTTGGGGAAAGCATTCTTCCAAATACCAGATTGGCAAATTGCATTTACCTTTTTAGAAAGGCTGAGTTATTTTGTGCTAATATCATGGAGGGTTTAATTAATTATAGATCTGCCATATGATCTTAAAGAAATAATTTACTCAGTGCCCACAGAACAGAAGTTTGTGAGTGTGTGTGTGTGTATCCCTCTGATAGGTGGTGTGCAGGTTTGTACAAACAGGTCAGAAGTTGAACAGGTGGCTGCCAGGAGAAACAAGAGGAAACAGAACAAGCGTTTAAAGGCAGGGGATGGTTTGTTAAGGGATATTAAAGTAACTTTTCCTATTTATTGGCACATACCTGGTTCTTTAAACCACTCTGAACTGCTTTTCTTCTAAATACTGCAATTACGGCTGTTTCCTATCCCCAGATCTTCAGGGCTCAATAAGCATTAACAGGTTAATAACAGAACAAGGCACAGAAAAAACCAAACCCATGAAGCCCAACTATTGAAACCACAATATTGCAGGGGTTGGCCCCAGCCAGGCCCCTGACAAGGCTGTAACACAATACATCTAAATACAGATACAGACGTCTTATGTCACACTGTACATCACACTCTGTAGGCTTTGCTCTCGCCACAGAGAATCAGAACCAGGGGATGACAGAGGCTATTGAACTCCCTCTGCTGCACTTACAGTACAGAAGACTGAAAACAGTCTACAGTGCCACGTGCCACAGACCACAGCACTTCACACGGAGTCCTAAGCCTTGAGATGTGCAGTAAAAACAAAGGCTGTCTCACATCTACTCAGGGTTTCTCTCACACAAAGGAAGAACAGAAGCTCTTTTCTGTATCTTGGAGACCGTTGGCAATTTCACAGACTTTTGCCATGCTGCCCACTCTCTCCATTGTCCTTTCATCAGGTAAAAACTGCCACCTTTTCACCTTCCCTCACAAGAAATCCTCCCTGCCAGCAAGGATCCCCAGTCCCCAAAAGCTCGTCAAAGGATGGACTGATGGTACAAATTTAAGTCAGGCTGCTTTGATGAACTGCCCCATGATCAGAAAGTTTTCTACAGCTCTCAGACACACACTGGGCTGCATCCCTTTGAAGGAGGACACATCCCTATGCAGCAAACTCTGCAGGTTAGGGAACGTTTCAGCAGTATCTGCCTGGCAGCTTTGCTCTCAGTGCCAGCTTTGCCCGTCCTCTCTGGGATCTGCAAACAAATCTTCTCCCAAGGTCAGCACAGCTGGTAAGTCATTCCTACACACAGCCCAGCACACACACACACTGCATCTGCCTTGAAGTCTTTTCCCTTTTGTGTGTGCTTTGGACAAGGGGGAACAGAACAGGAACAGCCTTGCCCCAGGGACATCACTGTCCATGCAGATCACCCGTGCACAGCAACTGTTCGTCCATCACTAGAGAAGGGCAGCAGGTAAGTTGAGAAAGTTAGGAAATGCCTTTCCATGCAAGAGTTAAGTAGCAGATAGATTAGATCTCATCATTTGATATTTCCAGGAAAAGTATTGTGTTGCTATGGAAACCTCAACATAACCTGGGTTTTCCCCTCCTTTTGTTTGTTCACTGGCTATAAACACCGGCCTCCCCCAGGCTCCTCCAGTTGGGCTGGCAGCTTGCAAAACCCCTTTTTTCCCCCTGACATCCACTTCTCTCTGTGAGTACATTTTTCAGCACACTGCCTTTCACAATATCGCTGTCACAGCCTCCAAACTTTTGCAGTAAGTGCTGTAAACACCTTGCTCTCTTTCTGCTTGGGGAAAGAGAAGAACCTCATGGTGACAACACTGAGCATTCCTGTGGTTTTTCCCTAATGAAGTCCATCTACAACCTCCCTTCTCCCAGAGACAGCAACTTGCACCTCCAGTGATTGTTTCAGTACTTGTCAGGACCTGTCTTGCAGTGCAGGTGATTGCTCTCGAATTGCAATAGCTCTGCCTGTGAGCTTTGTGTGTAGGAAGCAAAACCAAACCCAAAAAGCAACCTAAAACCCCTGGAAGTGAACGAGGTATTTGCAGTAGGGTCAGACAGCCACATCAAAGCAAGGAACACAGCAAGAAACGAAACAAGATCCTGGGGATTCTTCTGTATCAGACAGCCCAGGCCTCCAGCAGTGACTCTACATGCCAGATAAGGATGCCAGAAGAGAATTTAGCAATACTACTACAAACTGGCAAAGAATCACTCTTGGGCAGTGATACTTGGCAAGGCCTCAGAAGGGTCTTTTCACCTCACCTGTCTCACTGCCTCTTTTAGATTGTCAGCACTGTAGGGCAAAGACTATCAGGCACTGTGATACAATAGATAGCACAGCAACAGCCAGACCTGGCACTACAAAAAGAGAAGTGACCCAAGGTGATAAGGAATGAGAGGAACAAACCCAACCCAATGCCCATCAAGTCATGCACATACACAAAATAAACACTTGGTCTCTACCTCGTGAGACATTACAGTGTGGTTTTTCAGAACTGCTACTGGGTTTTGCCACCCTGGAGTCGTTCTACTGTTATCAAGCAGTGATAAAACAGCAGGAGAGCACCCAAAACTTTTGGGGTTGAAGAAACAGAAGTGTACTGCAGCGGTGCTGGTGCCTGCCTACCATGTATTTTCTTGCATCCACTGGCATCACAAAAGTCCACGGGCATTCTGCAAGCACAAAAAAATACCCCAAATCAAGAGGGTCCCTTGAATGTCACAGGAGACCAATTAAGTGTGAAGTGCTGTGGAGTTTCAACATGTGACATACAGTTGTCCCCATTTAGAAGGCCCCAAGGATCAGAGCATTCCCCTTTCAGCTTTGGAAAACGAGGCACTTTCCAGGCAAAGAGAATTTGGGGATTCAGCTCAAAATTTGTCTCGTTTTCATTCCCAGGTATCTCTACCCATTGACTTTGCTTTCTTGGAATAAGGAGGATTACCTTTAACAAGGCTGATGGAAACATCCAGAGAATCTTTCCAAAAGGAACATCTCCTTCCAGATACAAGACTTCAGTACACAAGAGCATTTATCTTCCAGATACCATTCTTTTGTTCTGCACCTCACAACCTTACCACTTACACAGACACAGTTCACCTCACGACAGAGCACAGCTCCATGTGTATGAGCTTTTCACACTTAACCAAGAGTCAACTCTATTATCTCCTTTCTCCAGACTAGCTCTGACTTCAGCAGTGTAAAGGGTCACATCCTCAGATGGAAACATCTATCAGTTAGCTGGCACTGGGTCTCCAAAGCTCAAGGTGCTTCAGTGCCTGAGCAAGCTTTACTAAAGTTAAAACAGCTCTTCAAAAGTTGAGCCTCACCACTTGCGTAATGCAACGTGGTTTCATGGGTACTGAACACCTCAGAACACCCTTCACGTCCTGCAGCTGGAAATCACCACCAAGGACACTCCAGTTCTCTGCAGTGGTTTGTATGGGCTTTGTGCAAAGTTGACTCTCAGTTGTCTAAAGTCTTTATAAAAAGAAGAAAACTGTAAGTGTGGCTGGTCCTGGAACATATGAATGTCAAGCTGCAAAGTTGTCACCGCAGGGGTTGAGGTTTCCTTTTTGGCTTCCTCGAAGTTTGTGGCAGAAACCAACGTGAATTTGCCAGCACTGCCTGTGCCAACAGCCCCACCGCGTGGCCACACGCTCCTCCACAGCCTCATCCCCACCGAAGCAGACACTTGCCAGAGAACATCCAAAGCTTGCCACCTACCCCAGCCCAGCGCCTCGTGGAAAGGGGGCTTCCGAGAGAGAGAACCTTCATTGCAGGGAGACTAAAGACAGGGGAGTGAAAGAGATATTTCCTTCCTTTCTTCACAAGGAAAGGAGCAGAAGGATACACAAACAGGAGAAGAGGTGTCACACAGCCTCTTAAAGTCCTGTTCGTGTTCACATCTTGTGCCAAGCCATAGTCTAAGTTGCCCACCCATTTCCCATCTTACCATTGCTACCTCTTCTATGTGCAACAACACCAAAGTTATTAAAAACAGGCACAAGAAGAGCGTTAGGGACTTGGATGAAACAGCTACAACAAACTATTCCTGCCCAGGGGGGCAACCAAAATGACTTAATGCCCTATGTACTCAGAGAAGGAGATACACTATACATATATTACTGGACTAATATAGGCTTAGACTTACAGGATCGTATTCTTCTTTAAACCTTCTATCTAGCTGCAAATACAGTTATGCACACAGTCTGTATTTCTGCCCTGCTAAATAATTCACCCTTAAATTATCCCTGTGCTGGGTGTAAGATGTAGGCACAAACACCACTGTCACCACTGTTGGTGGAGCTTGAGTTTTGTTTGGTTTAAAGACTCCTCCAAAATACCATCTGACCCGGATACTACAGGCAGTGTACACACACACACACACACACACACACACACAGAGGCTAGAAGCCAGGTCAGGGTATGGCTCTGAACCCTGAAGTGCCAAAAGGCCCCACAGTCCAACCAAGCACCAGCTGAACTAGCAAGTGGAAAGGGCAGCACACAGGAGCTAAGACTAGAATTCTCTAAGGCAACACACCAAAACTAAACAGGACACGCATTAGATCAGAGCCCTCCTAAACAAGTTTTCCCTCAGTCCTACCAAAAAAAAGAGCTCTCATTCACCACATAAGCAAGTTTTGGTGAGAAACTAAGAAGGAACCTGAAATTCACATACACCCAAGAAGAGTGGGATACTCTCCTGGTTTAGGCCTAGCTAGCAACAAAGAGCCACAGGCAGTCACTCGCTTATTCCTCCTCCCAGCTCCCCAAGGACAGGGAGAGCTCAGTCAACACAGTCCTGGGCAAAACAGGACTACTTGACTTGGGGAACAAAATTAGTTTATCCTGCCACCAAACATAAACATAACAAGCAGAAAACACCACAGAGTGGGACTGTGATGAAGAGCACAACCAGCTTTTTTCAGACCACTATTCTCTCCATCCCTCCCCTCTTCCCCGGGCTCAGGCACCTGATGATCACGGTGTCATTACCTCCTCCCTGCTCCGTGGCACAGGGAATAGGGGTGCAGTCAGTCCCTCTCCAATGGCTCCTGCCCCTTGTCTTGCCTCAGTGCAGGAGGACTTCTTGCCATTCCCCTGCTCCAGCGTGGGGTCCCTCACAGTCCAGGCCAGCCCCACACAGGCCGCTGTGATGTGCATCCATCCCAAGGGCTGCAGCTCCTCTCTGCCTCCTGTGTGTGTTTCTGTGGCCCTGGGGCACCCCAGCACAGCCTGTACCATGGCTGCCTCCTCACAGAATCTCCTGCTCCTCCAGGCACGGTCACATTCCCTACTGGAACAGTCCAACACTGCAAGACTGCTGGCATGAAGAGCACACACACTTAAAGCGAGTACAAAGTTGGGCTGCACACATCCCATCACACAGACGGTTGAGGGCAGTGGGAAAAGCGTATGAGAAGCTTTGTACTGGGTTAAGAGTTGCAGATTAACACAGACTTTCAGTTTCACGTGCTACAGTACAAGAAAAAAAAAACTTCTGAGTAAAACACGAGAAGGTTCTGATGCCTCAGTAAGAGCTTCAGAAGCAATGAGCACCTGCTATCCCCCACTGACTTGACAGCACCTCTAGCTAATAGAGAACTTGAACGTTCCTGCACATGTACAAATGTAAGGTTTTGAACTGGAATGTTAACGTCAAGCCAGTTGGGACAGTGTGGAGACAAGAGAAATACAGTTCAATATGTCTTTATAGTAACCATCTTTTCAAGTCAACACTTTATTTCTTGAAACAAGTGTAACCACTGTGGCAAACTGAGTGTCATCACAAGTTAAAGGTACAAAATACTCATTTATGCATTTCTTTGTAATAGGGCTGAGCACTCACACAACAGAGAGAAGGGTTCAATACCCCACAGAGCAGAAACAGTGACTTCAAGCACCTAGAGATACTGTACTTTTTTAACTGAAGTGATACTCCTGAGTGTTTACACTCACCAATATTCACACTGAGAGTGCACTTACATTGATGCTACTGCTCCATCTGGATTTAATAACAACTGAATATTAGTACTGGAATGTCACCAATCTGACTCATCTTGAACAGCATGTCCATTCAGGCCAGACCAAAGCACCAGGTCTTCCTGGATCAAAATCTGCAGAACAGTTTCTACCAAAAAAAAAACCAACAAACCAAAAAGCAAGATTCTGTCTAAATGTCAAGCACTTTGCTATCAGCCACAGCTATACTATCACCCCTAAAATCAGAGACTGATGGCAACCATACAAACAGGCGAAGCCAAGTGTTCCTTACCCACGTTACTGAGCTTACATCAGGATCTGTCTAGAAAGGTAAATGTTTTCTCTCATGTTCTGACAAAGTTTTTTTCCCTGGAATGATTATCCAGCCCATACAAAGCACAAGCTCTTCTCAGCTCAGACGTGAGAATAAACATAACGAAGGCAGAACACAGATGAAGATGGTCTAAGAGCTACTTCCAGGAGTCTGAACTCTCAGCAGACACTTCTTCAACTCAGCAATTTTATCTTCTCTTGAGGCTGCATAACTCTCTGCAGTCTTAATGAGAGAGTCATGGTACTTCTCCAACCCAGCCTTCAGACTTAAGTATATTTCCTACAAAGAGAAGATTAAACAAACCCCATCAGTAAAGTTAAAGTCTGCTTTGTAAGGATACAGGTGAGAGTGGTCTGGTGAGCAAGTAATTTCAAAGGTACCTCATCCCTAGCTTGACAAGCAGCATTCATAGAACAGAGAGAAGTTAAAACAACATCAGAAGAAGAGCAGCCACAAGCAAATCCCCCACTAAGATGGTCAAACAACCAGCACTAGCCCAGTACTCACACTACAACTCTATTCTATGTTAACCTTTGTCCCCAGTGTCTCTGTCACTGTGACTGCTACCAGTGTCCTCCCAGCATGGACAGTAATGAACCAATAGGATGAGATGCTATAGGCAGAACATGATTCCCTGCTCCCAACCCATCAGGATTGCTTTCCAAAGCTGAGCTGGACAGTCATCTTCCTGACACGCTAGGAAGAAAGGGCTTGTGACGTGGCAAGTGGTCCTGTATTTGAGGGAGGCTGTTGAGAGGATTACAGTACTGCTCGGCACCACAACACAAATATAAAGTCTCACAAGTGAGACAAGTGGTCCCAGGGGCCAAACAACAACAGAAAAAACATCCAACTGCTTAGAGCTAGAAGTACCATGACATAAGAGAGAGACATCATGGAACTAGCGTACCATCTGCCACAGGCAAAGGTGGGAAGACAAGTTTAATCTTATCTCCCAAAATACTGGGCAATCACACCATTCCAGAGTCTTTTCTCCCAGGTCTATGGGCCATCTATACAGTCTGCAGTGATGAGAACAAGCCCTACCAATTCAGAACCCCAAGCAAGACAGGTTCTCCTTCCTGCTATCCCACCAAATTACCACCTGCTCAGTCGACTCAGTTTTAGGGCCAACAAGTATTCCTTTAGCATCTACACAGCCCAAGCTAAAAAACACACAACAGTTTTGAGAATACCAAATAGGATTCCTTTAAGGGGAAAAAAAGCCACCTCACCTTTACTTTCATTTCTTCTTTTTCAGAATTCTCTTTCAGCTGTTGAATTGTGAACCTTGTCTGCTGGATTTCCCTGTGAATGGCTGTCACTTTATCATATACAGCACCCCTTTTCTCCTGAACTCTGTTACAATATCTGAAGGTGGAAGAAAAAGTTAGTACTGAGCCATTTGACTAATTCCAGATTAATCTTAAGCCCACCACAAGAAAAGATTCTATTTTATAAGCATGAAACTAACAGCTTCTAGAAGCAATGCTGTATGGAATTTGCTTGCTTGGAAATTTGTCCAGTTCTTGAACTACAACATTAAGAAGTGAAATTCCAATCAGAGTATGTTGAAGATTCTCAGCTGCTGTCAGGCACAGGTATCAGTGGAGAGCCCTGACCAAAAGCCAGCCACTGGACCAGGTTAAGAGCAATACAGCTGCACTTGAAGCTTCAGCACAAATGAAAGTCACATTTCCCCCCCCCACCACCAAATCAAAGTTCTAATCTCATCCATCCACATACGTTATCTGCAACTTCCAGTCCATTGTGTCACTGCACCCCAAAGAAAAAACAAGTAGTATTTCCCCTGCTTGCAGGTAAATACAGATAGCTCCAACTGTGAGCTGCCATGTACTCAGGAAGAGGTTAGTGTGAGGACAGATCTGCTCTGACTCAGAAGTGAAAACAAAACCACCTCCCAGTTTACACTGAGCGTTTGTGCAATAACTACTTGGAACTGTAGCAGCTGCTTTCTCTAAAGAATGGCTGAAATCACTCATAATTAGCAAGGGGCCTACGTACATCTTCCCCTCAAGGGAAGAATCGGGACACATTCTGTTATTCACCAGTGAAAACTTGTTTTCAAACCAAGGCTACCTCCTTTCTCCTCTCGCTTAGCAAAGCATCTAGTTTTATCATTCAAGGGAAATATCTTAACACATTAAAGACAGATACATAGCAGCAACCTTTAACATAAAGGAGCATTAGATTGGATTCTTTTCATTCTTCATTAGAGTGGGAGGAAAAGTAGCTTAGTGTATTGTACCTCTAGTTGGTACAATACACTAAGTGAAGAGCAAAGGAAGCCTGGGAATCTTGCTGCCATTCTACACACTTCCACAAGCCTCATCAGCATGACTAAGTCTTAGCTGACTCTCCCAGCTATGTGGAAAAAGCTCTTTTTCCATCCACTCAGCCAGTAACTTCTCATATTCCTTTCTGTGTCCATGTATAAAAAACCACATTCTAGATCAAGCTTTCTGTAACAGCTCAGCACTTCTAATGTCACAGCAAAGCCAAGGCCTTGCACCGCTGCAGTGCTGTAAACACTGCCTTGCGGCTTGCCTGTAGCATACAGTACGAAGCAAGATGGGCTAAGAGCCTTTGATCAAATGACACTTTTCCTTTTGTTTTGGAAGCATCACGTCAGGATCATACCCCTCTGAGACACGAGCCCCATTTCCCCATGGGTCTTGAACATCTTTGATAATGAGCAAAAGTGGCAAGGGAAATTATGAAAAATTCATGAAAGGCAAATGGGGCTTTGTTGAAGTCTGATAAGTTGGGAAATTATCCCAATGTGACATTCTCTTTAAGATGATAAAGGAATCAAGAATAAGCATTATAAATTAAATTAGTGCTCCGATAAAAGAATTGCTGTCAAGTCACATTGCAATTATTGATTTGAGACCCCAAGCCCCTGCCTGCAGCGTTACTGGTCTTCTTCATACAAAGCTATCCCACATCACTCATTTTCTTCTTACTGCTAAGCTACATGTTTGTACCAGGCACAAACTTTGGTAGCACGTAACACAGACATAAAGTAGCATCAGGCAGAAGTGGCGACTCATCCGTACTCAAATACAGTGTGCTTGTATTGCTCAACGTCTTCACGCTTCTTCTTCATCCTTAGTTCAGCCGTAGACAGCTTCTCCTGTTTTGCAGTGACCAGTCTCTTTAAGGACATCTCATCTGTCTTTGCCTTTTTCAGCTCTATCTGTGCACTCTCGAGCTGATCCTCCAGATTTCTGACCTAAAGTATTGAAACAAATTACATGAAGGAACTTACCGAAACAGCATACCCTGGTAGTTCACTACAATTACAACTGGCTTTCTGCTTTCTGGAGTGCTGATTACCAAGCAATTCTCCCAGTTAAATCCCAGTTTCCTAGTCTTACCCAATTTTAAATACATCCAAACTAACAAGACCCAAATCAGTTAGAATGATTTTCAGGAGGTACAAGTTCTGCTATAGCTCTCAGCCAAAAGTGGTTTGAACAAGTGTTACACGAACACCCAGCCAGGCTGCATACCATTTTGCAAATGCTCCTAACAATTGCACTCTCCCAGAACTGAGCAGTAAATAGCAAAGTGTGTGTTGTGACAAACATTTCACCAGGGAAAGGCTGGCTTAGTAATATTAATAAAGTTCAAGGCACTGAAGACATGACTCTTCTTGAAGTGGCATTTTGTTTTCACTCTCAGTTTCTGCTCTCTAGGCGGAAGAAACTGGATCTCACTTTTCTTCCATCATTTCTTACCAACAGTGCCAAGACAGATCAAACTATTTTAGGTCAGGTTTCTATGGCAACAAAGGCTTTGACTATTTCAAGTGGTCAATAGTGCATTAGCTAGTGGCATGCAGCACAGCAGCAGCTCTGCATTTACGAATGAGATTTTGAAGTTATCAAAATCCTTCCTTTTGGGGGAAGAGATGGAGCTTTCAAGATGCAGACATTTACTGATGATCAACGATCTGGCTCAGACGTTAAATTCTCCCTAACCAGATAAAAATCTGGATAATACAAACCTCTGATAATACACTGGCCAGTCTCTCCACATTTGCTCTCTGTCTTTCCATCTTCTTTTGGTATAACTGCACCTCCAGTTGGCATGATGGCAGAGCTTCAACTAGGTCTCTGTAACCTTCATATTTCTCAATAACTTCTTGCTTTAAAGAGAAAAGACTATTAATAAAGTGCTGTAGTGTTTAGGGGTTCCTTTGTATAGTATTAATGCATACTGACTCTGGTATCCATTCCCTCATTGGTTAATGTACTCTGAGATTAATATTTAGTTGTTACTGAAACGAGATCTTCAGTTTGTAAAAAAAAAATCCATTTCTTTGGAAAGCACAGGAAAGGTGACATGTAAATGTTTTATGCTCAACTAACTCGCTTGTTGCAAGGGCTTTCAGGACTGAAAAAAGCTGCACAGTGAAGAAATTCCATACTGTTAAAACAAGAGTTAGGTAAAGCATCACGAAGACAAACGTCTAGCAATTACAGCCATAAAGTATTCTCCTTTGGAACAAAAATACCTAGGGAGACAAAGCTACACAAGCTTCATTGATGCATGAGTGGTCGTGAACTACAAACATGGACATCACAGTGTTCCTGAAACAGAGAACGATAACAGAAACACTATGAAGCCTTTGTTTTAAATGCAAAGACACTTGTGAGCTGCCCAAATATTAATCTCCTGAGAGCAAAGAGCCAGACAAGCATAATGTGGATTCAAGAGTTCTACATCTCATTTCACAGCTAGACAGTTACTCAACAAGGACAAAGCAGCAGTGACTGCAATCCTACTTTTCGAAGCAAAAAGCCACCAACAAATAAAAAAACCCCCACAAAAACTAAACTAAAAATCAAATAAAAATCACCCCCACAACCGTCACTTTTCTCTGAAGTTGTGACTTCATTTCAGACTAACCACTGCTCCGTTGATTTCTGACTACAAGGACAAGTCATTCAAGAAGCTGTTCTGGATGATGACAGTGCACAAAAGCATGTGCTTTTGACAACAGAATATCTCCTTGTGTGGATAAAGGAAAACCTCACCTTGGATTTCTTGAGTTTCTTCACGTTCTCTTTCATCAGTTCTTTGTAATTTTTCAGTTCCTCTGGACTCTCCACAATTTTTGATTTCAGCTGCTCTTGTTCTTCTTTCAAAGCAGCCCTTAACACTTTGAGCTCATTCTAGTTAACAAGACAGACATTTTCAATGCTGGCAATTTTAAGTGAACAAAAAGGAATTGTAAAGCATGGTTTGCCAGGACCTTATGGCCTGACAGGTTCTTTTCTGGTTCAAGCCATTCCTCATTAAGAAGTTTGTGTTAAAAATCAGTTCCTTTAAACAGCATTAACATCCTCCACAGCAGTTCACAGTCTATTTTGCTCCCTGAACATGCTTACAGGGGTGCAATACTGAGTCAGTTTCTTAGGAGAAATAAACAGCAGCCGAATCTGTTCTGTAAAACACTAGTAACAACCACCTGAATGTTACTCTGCTCCAAAAAGAATTTGATCCTAGAAAGAGGGCCGGTCTCTGAGATGGGTACTTACCAGCTTTCGGGTTCTCTCTGCGAGATGTGTCTTCTTTTGTGAAATCACTTCTTGCAAAGCTGTCTATAAAAAGCAACAAGATTTAAATAAGCACCTCCACAACTGCTACGTCCTTTACTCTTCTTATCAGATCTGTCTGCAAGAATAATCCCATTTATGGTTTCTTTGGCGTGCCAGAACTAGCAGAAACAAATGCAGTCTATAAGATTTAAAAGACAAGGACAGAGGACATTGTCATAAAAGCCACTGGGAGCACCAGGGATGCAGCCAGCTGTAGGTAACTGGGAACAGGGAAAAATGACAGACTACTCTTCTTACTGACGCTGGCAGCATTAGACACACACAACCTTCTTTGCCAGAGGCACTGTTCCAGAGAATAAACTAAGTTAATACAAGGTCCCCAGCAATAGAGAAGTCAAGTATATGGTTAATAGTAGAAAGATGACTTCACGTGACAAAAAACACACCCCACTAACTATAGATTTTACGTTATTGTTTACCAAAGCAGCTGAGAAGGTTACCTGTGAGACCTTAGAGGCAAGTTGCCATTGCTGGAAAGTTACCCCTGCAATGAATCCTACTCTTTTTGCCAGCCATTCCCTCAGGTGACCCTTTTTAGGCCTAATTTCCTGCCATGGCTCACCCACAGTTCCAATTCTTCCAATTCGGGTGGAAAACAAAGGGAAACATACACATCACACTTCTGAACAATGATACAGCTGTCTCCCAAGTCACTGCAGTATTTCATTTCAAAAAGAAAAAGCCCAATGCACATTTTGTTCTCCAAGACTCATTTCAGGCACGTTGCACGTTGCTTACAGTGAAGCGAAGAGTCAGTGCTAGGCACTGTACAAGCCATTGTGGTACAACGACCTTTGTTTTACATCAGTAAAAGTCCCCTTAAGGCTTTGTAGGAGGAAGGGGAGTGGAATAAAGTCAACAGAAATAAGGAACACCCATGATTAGCAGCCACAGCAGCATTTCAGAGAAATACAAAACAAGGTCATACTTGTTTCCGACGATAGTCTTGCCTTAGAACTTGCTCCAGCTCTCGAATGCTCTCTGTCAGCTGCTTCACCTCTGCCTGATGTTCAACTGGAATGGTGCTATGCAAAAGTAAAGATATTGAACAGTTTCAGACATCCTTAGTCAGGTCAGAACACAGCAGATAAAACCATCACTCTCTCCCAAGAGTTTACACGGAGTAACTTTATTACTCGGGACAAGATGGTTTCAAATTAATGCATCTTGCTTTCCTCTGCTTGTAAGATTCTGCAGTTGAAACACAATCTAAAGAGTAGCTTTGCCAAGCATAAAAAAGAACTAAGTTTAAAGGTCACCTAAAGCAAAGCACAAAAGAACAACACCCCTATGTGCTGGCTTATTTCCCAGGGAGGCTCACCAGCAGAGTCAGACAAGGGCCAAAGGAGAAGATAAGTCTGCTCAAATTAAAAGTTGCTATAGTCGGTATCAAACAATTCTGTCACATCACACAGATTGACCACTCTGTTTCCATATGGCAGTCATCAGGTTGGAGAGACCCCAATGACCAAGTCCAACCATTAACCTAACACTGTCCAGTCCACCACTAAACCATGTCCTTAAGTGCCACGTCTACATGCTTTTAGATGTCTCCAAGGATGGTGACTCCACTACTTTCCTAAGCAGACAGTTCCATGCTTGACAACCCTTTTGGTGAAGAACTCTTCCAAGATCCAAGCTAAACCTCTCCTGGCACAAAGTGAGGCTGCTGCTTCTTGTCCTAACATCTGTTACTTGGGAAAAGACACCTCACTACAACCTCCTGTCAGAGAGTTGTCAAGAGCAACAGGCTCTCCCCTCAGCCTCTTCTCTAGACTAAGACACTTCATTTCCCTCAGCCATTCCTCAGACTGGCGTTCCTGATCCTTCATCAGCTCCATTAGATTGCAGCACCTCAACGTCCCTCCTGTAGTGAGGGGCCCAAAACTGAACACAGTATTCGAGGTGCAGCCTCGCCAGTACCGAGTACTGGGGGACAATCACTTTCCTGGTTCTAACTGAGCACTATTTCTGATACAAGCCAGGATGTCATTGGCCTTCTGGGCCACCAAGGCCCACTGTTGGCTCATGTTCAGGCTGCTGTCAACCAACACTCCCAGTCCCCTTCCCACTAGGCAGCTTTCCAGTCCCCCATCCCCAAGCCTGTAGGGTTGCACGGGGTTGCTGTGGCCCAAGTGCAGGACCCAGCACTTGGTCTTGTTAAGCCTCCTACAGTTGGCCCCAGCCTATCACTACAGCCTGTTGAGATGCTGTAGACCAAAGGAAAAGTCAAGTGGCACCTCTCTCAGTCCTTTCTCCTCATACTCACTTCAGTTTCTCCAGCTTTTCTGCTGCCTCCCGGTTTGCAGCCTCCAGTTGTTGGTGTTTCTCCATAGCCAACTTCTGCAAATTAAGTATTCAGAGGTATTTTTTATTTTAGATGAATATATTTTTTCTCCTCAAGGCTTTTATTAGGGCCCTACTCGTCATTATTTCACATGACACGCACCAACTCTGGACTACTGAGGTATTGGGAAGAGAAGCCATCTGCAATCCCAGCCTCAGTCCACCAACTGCTACATCCATCTTCTCTCAAAAGAACAATGTGTCGAGCCTTTCTTTACCAGGCTAAACCTTCAGACAACAGCCTAAGGAATAACTTGGTCACAGTCGTACAGAAACCTTTAGGATGTTGACAATCTCACGCAGTTTTCTCAACTGACACGTTTCCTTCAGGGCTTTGCAAAGGCTTCTCTAATCAAGCTGTTCATAGGAGCTGTGTGCGCTTATATCGTGTTACACAGCTGTACAAGTGTTACTGGGTATTAAACTGCTACCATCCTGTATTCCCTGGCTAGATTTAAGGTTGCAGTGCAGGTAAACACAACATTTACACTCCCGGTGGTAGGTTAGCTACTTGAGTATCATGCTATCTGGAGTCACACGGCACTCAGTCTTACGTAGTTCAGTTGTAACTCCAGATAGACCGCACGGCGATGTTCTCTGAAGTTCACAAAGTTGAGAATGCCACTCAAGAAGCGAGCTGTCCTCTTTGCTTCTGCAAAGGCAATGGCAAGCCGTTACTATTCTGGTTTCTCCGTGCATTACAATGGCTTAGAAAGAAAACAAGTCAGGCAAAACGTAATTCTCAGAAGAGACAGAAACTGCAAAACAGAATCCAACTTCATTTTCCCTCTTCCTGAGCTTGCTGTGACTCAGCAATTCTGTGCAACTTGACAAATGAAGCAGCAACTGGGTCAAAGACTCTGCCATACAGCCTCTCTCTATAAAACAGAGAAGACACCTTCAGGGAGAAGGTGTCAGTTCAGACCTACAGCTCTGAAGACAGAGTATCTGGAAACCTGGGACAGTTCTCCATAATAGACACTCTTTTGGTTATGCCAAAGGAGAAAAAGCACCTGGCTACCAAGTGACACCCGCCACGCCAGGACACAAGGATTACAATGCACTTGGCTTACTTGGGCTTAGAACGTCAGCAATTTGAAAGTCATTGACCCGGCACACTGGAAGGAAGCGCTCCCTGCAAGGAAGACAAAACACCACCTCAGCTGCACTGACTGGTTTTTGTACTATATTCAGTTACTACAAAATACATCTTGTCCTCTCATGCCAGAGCATTCATACAGCAAGCACAAGACAACAGCAAGTCTCAGGAGAATAACACAGTAGGACTCCACACACACACATCAGCATTAAAAGATTGCATTCTTAAGGCATCTCACAAAGATTTCTGTAGAGAAAGTACTTGCATGTAGAACAACTTCTCAGCCTAACTAGGCAATTCCTACACTTTAACTCTTAGCCAATGGTGCACTCAGGGCTGAAATAAAGCTTGAAGTCTAACACTCCCCTCATTCCAACAAAGATAGCCACACAGAGTTCAGACAGCAGATTTACACAACAGCTACTTAAAATATCTCACCTAGGTGGAACGTGGCCCTCTAGCCATCCAAAGAACAGATTCACACCCCATCTCGATGAAGCTGGATTACTGAGCTAGCACACTTGTTTTGACAAAATGTTTGCCTGCTGAGAACGTCACTCTATTAAACAATGCTGTCCCCTATTTATCTGTAAATTCCCCTTTGCTCCAAATCAGTGGCACAAAGGCACAATCCGCACTACTTCTAGTAAATCGCATCCTTACAAGGCACAGCGAGTGAACAGATGCAGCAGCTTCTACTTACATGTGAATATACAAGTTACAAACAGGTAGAAAGCCTTCAAATATCTGTGGATACATTATGTCAACGTTGACCGGCATCTAAAAAGAGTCAATGCATAAGCAGACAATATTAAAACACACGTGGATTTCTTTCCACGACACAAAATATTTCAAACAGGCAAAAATTTCCACGTTCACAATCATGCAATTACAACACAGAAAACAGTAAGCCACTTGCCATTTGCTAACAAGAACACAGAGAGATGCTTCAACATCTCATTTAAGTGCACTTGTTTCTGCTTTCACCTGCCACCACAGACATACCATGTAGAAGTGCTCCAGGCGGATTCCGTATATCTTCTGCAGGATCCTCATGTAAATCATGTGTAAAACCTCAGGCTGCAAACAGAGAAGATGTGAATCGCTATTCCACACAATTGATTACTCAAGGTTCTCAGACTAGACCATGAAAGCAGTTCTGCTTTTAACACACGAAGACTAACCTCGCCAAGCCACAAAGTCTCCTTTTCCACCAGTTTGCAGCTCAAGCAGTACTATCTCATAATTGTACTGATGGGCAAAAGCAGACATACAGAAGGGAAAGGCCTGAGAAAGCCAGAAAGACACAATTCACTGCAAACTAACACCACGGTAAGCAAACTCAGCTCACTGGAATTCCAACTGCTAGTTGGTAAAGGCCTTGGAGACCCTGAATACTGCTAACTAAGAAGCTGGTGTGCAGACAGCTGCAGATAAGGAGGACTTGGAATGGGGAAAACAGAATTGTTTGCATCCTGCATGAAAATCCACCAGAGACACCGTACAAGGGCAAGCTCGAAGAGGACTTATTATAACACAAAGTGGGGATAGGTCATGAATATGTAGTAGGTGCTTATGCATACCCCTGCCTGTACCCCATAAGTAGCCCTTTGTTAGGCAATAAAGGTGCCTGAGCTGGGCAGAACTATCTCCCTATGATCCCTGAACAAGCGGGGAACATGAAGCCTCCCCTTTCATCAGGCACAAGCACTCAGACAGCAGCCCAAGGGACCGTGCAGAGGCACCAAGACAACTTTAAAGCCACCTCCTTGTTTGTTGAGGTTCCTTCAGCCCTGCACCATCGTTAACGTCCGGACCGAGACGAGTGAAACAGAAACGAGGGCAGGGGAAGGGATATTTCCCAGACTGGTTGAAAAGCACTGTCTGATTAACCCAGCTCCTGAAACCACCTTCAGCCCGTTCCCAGAGAGCTGAGGCAGAGCGGGTACAGCCCCGCTTGTCCGCCTGAGACCCCGCTCCTTGGCCAGCCGAGCGCCAGCCTCCCTCCGCCTGAAGGGAGAGGCCGTAAGCGGAGCCTCGTGACCGCTGCACGGCCCTTCCCTCACTCCGGGCGGGAGGAAGGGAGGGAGGAGCGAGCCCCGGCCCGCGGCCCCCCCGAGCTGGCTGGCGTACCTTGGGGTTACCGAACACGTCAGCCTTGGTCAGGTTCCGCGCCTCAGCGCCCGTCAGGACCTGGCTGCGGAGGTAGCTGATGATGTCGTCGAGGCTGTAGCGGGGGAAAGTCAGCGTCTCCATGGCAACGGCGGGACGGGGGCGGCGGCGGCAACCGGCGCGGAGCCCGAGCGGCGGCGACTGCAGCGGCGGCGGCGGCGGGAACGGCGCTTGAATCTGGCGCGCGCCCGGCCCCGCCCCCGCCCCCGCTTCAGCCAATCCGCGCCCGCTCCCGCCCTTCCCTCGGCCAATCCGCGCCCGCTCCCGCCTTTCCCCGGCCAATCCGCGCCCGCCGGAGGGGTCGTGGCTCGGCGGGGCCCTGCGCGCCGCGGCCGTTAGGCGCTGAGGGCGGGGCCGGCGGGACGCGGGTGGCTCCCTCACGGCCCCAGCAGCCAGCGCCACAGCAGCGCCCCCCTCAGGGCTGTGGGAGCCTGGCAGCAGCGCCCCCCTCAGGGCTGTGGGAGCCTGGCAGCAGCGCCCCCCTCAGGGCTGTGGGAGCCTGGCAGCAGCGCCCCCCTCAGGGCTGTGGGAGCATCCCAGCAGCTCCCGCCTCAGGGCTGTGGGAGCATCCCAGCAGCTCCCGCCTCAGGGCTGTGGGAGCATCCCAGCAGCTCCCGTCTGAGGGCTGTGGGAGCATCCCAGCAGCGCCCGCCTGAGGGCTGAGCGCCGGCTGCATGGACACCCAGAGCCAGCGACCCCTCAGCCCGGGGCGGGGAGAGGGGGTGAAACACCATAGCAGTCAGCAACCGCAGCTCAAGCGGCTCTGCAAAGCTTGTCCTGGGTAAAAAATGGATAGAACTTCCTCAGCATCCTCGTCCTGCCTTCCTGAAGCGACACAAAGCCAGCCCAGCGCAGCGTCTCTTGCTTTATGAGCACGAGGGACCACCTCTTGCAGTGCCACCCCAGTGGTGGCCAAGCAGACCCTGTTCACACTTGCCCTGTGCGCTTTGTGCCCCCAAACCTGCTGCTCTCACCCGAGACACGTGTTCCCCGTGCCTCCGCTGGCACAAAAGCAGCTCCTCGCTTGACCAGCGAGGTCACGGCACTGTCCTCAAAGCCGGGCAGCTGTTACAAACCGTTGGTGTCGGAGGTGTCGTCTGGCACGGAGTTGAGACATGGAGATACTCCAGCCACCGTTCCACACTCGCTGATGTAGCCACCGGTCTCAGTTTGCAGCCGGGCGCTCGGCCAAGGAGTCGGCTGAGTCACGGGCACAAAGCGCTGCCCCGCAGCCCTGCAGCCGTGCACCTCCTCGGCACGGCCGTGACAGGAACGCAGCTTGCCCAGGGCTGCTCGCAGACCCCGAAGGGTTAAGCAGCCTGGAAGGTCTTCAGTCATGTCTCCTCCGGGTAGACCACAGGTCCTGAGGCTGGTGTTTCTGGTGGGGATGGGGACGGCGTTGGAGAGGATCGACTGCCCGAGCGGGTGTAGCTGTCGGTACCTGGAAGTGAACTGCACGGGGCAGCGGCTGCAGGAGTTCCCTGCTGCCATCCCGCTGGACACCAGGCAGCTGATTCTGGCGGCGAACAACGTCTCGTACCTGCCAGCCGTGGAACTGAGCTTCCTGACCGATTTGGTGTATCTGGACTGCAGGAAGAATCTCTTGGGGGATGACCTGGATTTCACTTTCATTGGTGTGGCCAAGCTTGTCTATCTGGACCTCAGCTTCAACAACCTCACACAGGTTACCTTCAGCACCTTCTCGCACCTCCTCAGCCTTGTGGTGCTGAAGATCTCAGACAATCCCAACCTTGTGGCCATTGAGAAAGATGCTTTCGCCAACAACACCTGGCTGAGGCACTTAGATGTGAGCCGGACAGGCTTAACGTTCCTGGACGCCAGCACTGTCCGGGACCTGCCCAACCTGAGGTTGCTGGGGCTCAGTGACAATCTCTGGCACTGCAACTGTTCCTTTTTGGGCTTCATCACTTGGATGACAGAGAGCAACCTTCATTTTCCAGGTGAGGGCTGTGTGAGTAGGACCTCTCTCCTCTCTGCCCCTGCAGATCTGTGTGGAACAAAGAGGGCCCTCTGTTCTCTTTCCCAAAGCTTTGGCTCACGAGGCTGTGCCACTGCACAGCGACTGCAGGTCCCAGCTTCTGGTGCTGAGAACATGGATCAGAGCAGCTGGGTTCCAGGCATTCCACCCACAGTCACCCTTCCTCGCATCCTCAGGACATCCAGGGAGGTGTAGCCTGTAGCTAGGACACTGCTGCTGCTCTGAACCACCTGGCTCCAGCCTCAGGAGGTGTCCCTGTGTCTGCAGGTCACAGGACCTCACAGCTGCAGGATCGAGGAGCCCAGCACAGCTCTGGGGAGATCTGCACTGGGAAAGCTGCTGCTCTGAATCCCCTGTCTTCTGTCCATCTGCTCCGATCGTTTGCTGCTGCTGCAGCACCTGTGTGTCTGTAACAAACAGTTCACCTCCCTCTCTCTCTGGAAATCCTCTCCTGTCTCTGTTCTGACCTGCTCGGGGCAGCCTCTCCAGCCCCGAGCTCTCCACTGTTCGGCCTGTGTCCCCTTCACCTCAAACACCTCCCACTAGCCAATTCCTGCAACAACAGGCAGGCAGCCTTCATTCATGCAGCCTCTACAGCAGCAATTCTGCCCCAAGCTGGGTCGAATGCCAGTCACCTCCTCTTCTCCATTAAAAAACTTGGGGTTTAGCTGTGCCTTCTGCGGTTCTGTGGTCACACGCTGCCCCTCACCAACCCACTTCCTTACACGAAGAGTGAACACCGTGCCCTTTCCTTCAAGAGCGCAGCAGCTGTTGTGCCAAGGCAGATTGAAATGACAAATCCTGCAACTTCCAGCTGTGAAAGTGCTCCTCAGCCCCCACAGCAGGAACCTTTGGCTGAGCCCCTGTATCAGGCTGTGACCCAGTGCTCAGTAGTCAGCGAGACGCCTTTTGTTGTTCCCATTGGAGCTCTGGTTTGGGTCCCTTCTGACTTTTAATGGTCAAGAGTGAAACAGAACACAAGTTGTACTCTGAAAAGCCTGTACCCATGCGGCTGGGAGACTCCACATGTTCCCGCTCTTCCTCCAGCGCCCCAGAGCACATTGCAGGCGAGCGCCGAGTCCCACGGGCTGCAGAGGCACGGCACAGCTTCTGAATAAAAGCCATTCCTTGAAAACAGCCTCTCCAAGGCTTCTTTCCTTTCATCTGAGACCCCCAAACTCAGCTGCTTCTCATCATTTTGAGAGATTCCACAACCGGGCCGTGGACACTGAGCGTCCTGGAGGCATCACCAGTTCCCTTTCCCAGGAAGACTCTGCTCCCAAGGGCAAAGCCTCGCGCTGCAGCTGCAGCACACAGACTCGGTTCTTCCCAGCCGAAAGGGAACACAGCACAGCACACACCAGGGGAGGAAGCCTGGGTTTCAGTGAGGCAGGACACGGTGGTGAGAGAGGGCTGTGAAACTCTGAGAAACGGAGAAAGTCTCAAACAAGTAAGAAAAGGGCCACAGAAGAGCCTGTGGGAGAAAAGGGAAGGGAAAAGGGAAACTGCTTTCAGGACAGAACAGAACTGAGGACAATCTCTGTGTCTTATTAGGTGTAGGAAGCTCCCTACAGACAGTAACTGATCTTATTTTCCCCACACAGGTTACAGGCAGTTGTGGGACAGTATAAAGAAGTATTCTTAGCAGTAAGAGTGGAACTGAACAGGAGAGTAAAGCTCGCTGAGGCAGTTTGAGAGAGCAGCTGTAGGAAAGGCAGCTCCCTCGTCACTGGGACGAGGCGGCCCTAAACTGAGGGTTGTGACAGGAGCCAAGCGAGCTCCAGTGCAAAGAGGTATTGGGACAGAGGCCGGGTCTGCTGCAAGCAGATCCCCAGCTAGGCCTTCAAAGAGCTTCTGCTGCTTCACACAACACTTTCTGCAGCTGCATTTTGTGCTCAGCCTGATCTGTGCAGCCTAGATGCTCACACGAAGGATCTGGGTACCAGAGACAGAAGAGCTCTCCGGCTGTGCTCGGGACAAGGAGTTACCAGCATGAAAACCCCCTGCAGCTGTCTCACTCAGTACTATAAGATGTAATGTAATACAACATAAATCCTCCGTAGCTTATTCCTCTCCGCTGCTGCCTTTTCTGCGGAGGCAACACCACGGAAACGATCCTGGCAACCTGGCGATTGCGGTTTGGCTCGGGTTTGCCTGTCTGGTTTCTCCACAGAGGGAGAAGGGTGTGAAGTCTGTTGGCGTTTTCAGGGCTTTAGCAAACTCCTGCATCATTTTTTTTTTCTAACAGGACTCCTGTTGATTAAGACACAAGCAAAAGAGCCTTCCTTCTCCTTTTCCCTCTGCAGATGCTGACAACATCACCTGCTACACCCCAGAAAGCCTGCGTGCCCTGAAGATGCCTGCGGTGGAGGCACAGCTCCACTCCAGCTGCCTGACCCAGCTACACAAGCGGGACTACATCTTCCTGGGTCTCATTGGCTTCTGCATATTCTTTGCTGGCACCATGGCAGCCTGGCTGGCTGGCATCTGTGCTGTCATCTATGAAGTCCACACTTCAAAAGGGGAAGAGGAGGACGAGGAGGAGGAGGAGGAAGACACGGTTACTTAGGATCAGCCCTACGAACCCTTCTAAACGCCCACCGTGAGGACTGAAGGCAGACCCCCTTCCTGCCCGATTTCCCAGCTTATGTCCCATTCTAGATGCTATTTTCTGAAGTGAAATAAAAACTCCCAAGAGGTGAAAGTCTCCGTGCTCCGAGTGCTGCTCCCTTCCCCATCACACCGGTGACAGCAAAACACTCCACCCGTCCCCCCGCAGCCACACACCCTGTACCTCCGACCACCCGATGAACGGTGACAGACCTGGGAAGCCCAGCAGCTGCTCCGGCACCGGCAGCGCCTGGGGAAACACGGGGGAAAGGGAGGAGACGCGAGCACGCGTGGTACGAATGGCAGCCATCCCACCGCAGGCTGCCGGCGGGCAGAGCCAGAGCCGGCCCCGGGGCAACCCCTCCTCCTCCTCCTCCTCCTCCTCCTCCTCCTCCTCCTCCTGCTGCCGCCCGCCGCGTGCTCTGACGTTGCATTGCGTTGCATTGCGTGCCGTTCCATTCCGTTCCGTTCCGTTCCGTGCCTGAAGGTGAGTGCGGGCCCGGGACCCCCAGCTGGCCGCGCCGGGAGCCGGGGACGGGACGGGACGGGACGGGACGGGACGGGACGGGGAGGGGAGG
>WBNH01010049.1:564786-605789 GCA_013401255.1 Urocolius indicus
CACGGTCACAGACACCCACACGGTCACGGACACGCACACGACACGCACACGGTCATGGACACACACACGTGCATGGTCATGGACACGGTCACGGACACGCACACGACACGCACACGGTCACGGACACACACACGTGCATGGTCACGGACACGGTCACAGACACGCACACGGTCACGGACACGCACACGGACACGCGCTTGTTGCGCTCATCCGACGGTAGAGAAAACAGCGAGCGCCGTCACCCCGCGGCATCGCTGCCCTTTGCCCTCCCGGGGCTGGCTGAGCTCGCAGGGCGATGCTGGAGCCGGAGCCAGGCCGGCAGAGCCCGGGCACAGGGGGCTGAAGGCTGCGGAGAACAGCGGAGCCGCAGCGGTCCAGCCGCAGCCTGGGCACGGGCCAGTCCGTGGCCGGTATCGGCTCTGCTGAGTCACGGGAACTGTAAGGCTCGGGCGAGCTTGGTAAGAATGGCGAGCCCGGGGAGCTCCTGGGCTGCAGCTCCCGGTGTGCGCGCTGCCGTGCTTCCGCATGTCCTGGGCGTGTGTCTGCGGCCTGAAACATCACTGCACGGATGACACAAACTGGTGCTTGTCAGCAGAGTCCTTGCGGCTGAGGACAAAGGTTGCTGCAGCACATGCAGAAGGCACCAGAATCCAGAAAGGGCAGCAAGGTGTGTGCCCGGGGCAGGGACTCGCAGCTGCTCTGCAGGGCTCCAGGTCACCAGAGCAATGACCCACTGATCAGTTTTATACCAGTAGAGTGTAAGAGTAGTATCTTTATAACCTGGCTTCATGCTTTGCCGTGACTGAGTTGTGCTCTTTGCCCCTACGACAAAACCCAGACTGTCGCCGCTGTGGAGACGAAGCGCCTGGTCCTTGCTGGCAGGTGGGGGTCTCCACCACCCCTGTCAACCTGTTCTCCCAGGTGAGGCTGTGCTGTATCTTCAGTGTCTCAGCTGCCCAGCGCCAACCTCTGTTACGTGTGGCTGCAGCTGACGTTCCTTTCTTACTTGGGGTTTCGAATGTTCTTGCTGATAATCGTTTATGAAACTTCACGTGGACAAAACCAGCTGCCACCTTCACCTTGCTCCATCGATAACCATCCCTTTGCAAACGACAAAGAAAAGCCTCTGGGCCCTAAAGATCCCTGGTGAGGGTGCTGCTGGCGCTGCTGCAGCAGGACGGCTCTGTGCCCTGGCTCCGTGAGGTGGCCCATTTCCTCTCACTCAGACAGATTGTGTAGGAGGCACCAAAACCATGCTCCGTCCTGGAGGCACCAGATGGAGATAGGCATCAGCTGGGGCTCGGTTTGGAGAGGGAATCGGCCCAGTGCCAGAGAAGAGGTCTCTGCCATCTCCTGCTGGGCTGCACCGTCTTGGGTCATGCAGACAGACATCTGAGGTTTGGGATTGTGCAAGAGGACCCGTGCCAGAGAGTTGTGGGGCTCTTGTGCTCACTTGCAGCAGGGGAAGGTGCCCGTGTGGAGCAGCTCCCAGCAGCTCAGGCTGACAGCAGGTCTGTTGCATCAGTTGGAGAGCAGGAAGGAGAGAGCCATGTTCAGGGCAGCGTGGCAGGAGGCTGCTGCACATACCTTCTGCTCTGCACTTCAACCTGAGCCCTGCGTGAGGAAGTGCAGAACTGTGACCTGCAAACCACACAGGCCTTGGGGTCTCCTGGCCCCCAGGTTTGCTTGTGCTAACGTTGGTGAAGGTCAGCAGCCGTGTGGCAGTGGGGGCTGTGCACTCTCAGAGGCTGCAGGGATGAGCATCACTCATCTTACAGTGCCTCTTTACTAAAAAGTCGTTGTTACTGCTGTTGTGGTGAGGTTTATAACCATGGTGATAAGACGCTGCTCTGGGGAGGTTTAGACTGGCGATGAGGAAGAGGTTTTTAACTGAGAGGGTTGTGAGACACTGTCCCAGGCTGCCCAGGGAGATGGGGGAGTCCCATCCTGGAGACACTGGAAAGACAGGTAGCTGAGGTGCTGTGGGCCAGGGGATAGTGCTGGGCTGGGCAGTGTTGGGTTAGTGGTTGGCCTCGATGATCACAGAGGTCTTTTCCAATCAAAGTGATTCTATGATTCTACAGTTCTGTGTAAGCATCGCCTCAGCAGTACAGAGTAGCCACGCATGGAGCCCGGCTCCTCGCAGCTCAGGGGATTCTGAGGCCCAGCTTACCCCTGATTCTCAGAGTCTGCCCAGTTTTCCCTGGAGTTTTTGAGGCTGCATTCCCGACATCCCTCGGCAGGGAGTTCCACAGGTTTGTGTCCATCTGCATGAAAAAACACCTCTTGGGTTGTTTCAAAGCAGCTTCCTGACTTCTCGTGGTGGCCTCTAGCTCCGGTGCTGGAAGGGGCTGTGGAAGTTTCCATCCAGCTCTCCCGAGCATCGCTGCAGGCACAGGGCTGTGTCAGGGAGGCTGTGGGACCTCACCAGCCACAGCTGTAGCTGTGGGACCTGCTGTTGGCCGTAGTCCTGCTCCCTTCCTCCAGCCCCTCCCTGTGCACTGGGAGCACTGGGGTCCATGTATGGGAACCCTCCCAAACACACATCACGTGTGTGCACGTAGCAAGCTGCTGCTCCTCCAGTCACCCCCCCGAAACAGCAACGGGCTCTGTTTCTCTGACAGCACCACGATGGCTGTTCTGTCAAAGGAGTACGGCTACGTCATCCTCACCGGGGCCGCCAGCTTCGTCCTGGTCATGCACCTCGCCATAAACGTGGGCAGGGCCCGCAAGAAGTACAAGGTGGAGGTGAGTGCTCAGGCTGAGGGAGCAGGGAGGCCGGGCCGGTCCGCAGGGCACGCTGCAGATAGGCTGGGGGATACCTCGCTTCTTTTTGGGTGACTTGCTGACATTGGGTGACATTTCCTGCCCCGCCACACGGATGCAGAAGGGACGGAGCTGCCATTCTGGCTCTCCAGATGGGGAACAGACGGGACAACAGAGCTCGGGTTTGGGGCATCGGGTGCTGAGACAGATGAAAGCACGAGGCTCTGAGGTTGGATGTGCAAGAAACTGCGTGGCAGCCTTTGCTCCCTGCAAAGAAAGCTGATGCAGCACTGGGGGCAAAGGGATCACCGTAGCAGAACAAAAGGGTGTCTGGAAGTCAGAGGCAGGGTATGAGCCCCATCACCAGAAGTCTTTCAAAGTGTGTCTGTTGAGGAGCCTTCGGGCTGGGCAGGAGTCGGGGCAATGGCACACACACGCTGCTGTGCCACTTGGCTCCAAGCACAAACACTCATCTGCACCTTTCCCCACCCTGTCACTCAGGGACGTGACAGACGGGGAGCACAAGGACAGCCCTGGGCACGTGCTGCAGGCTCCTGGGTGCCTCCCCTCCCACAGCAAGAAGCCAGCCATGGCAAATGTGTGTGGCACAGAGCACTGGAGTTCAGGCCCGAGCAAGCCTCTGCCAGGAGGTTGCTCTGTGGGAGCTCAGAATTTCAACAGAGCATTGGGGAGCCATGGGGCATTGGGAGAGGCTCTACCTTGCCAATGCAGGGCACACTCCCTGCTGCTGGAGGACAGGCTCCTCAGCCCTGGGCTGCACTCGCTCATCTGCTGCTGCTGGTTTGTTTTCTTTTGGCAGTATCCAACCATGTACAGCACAGACCCTGAGCACGGGCATATATTCAACTGCATCCAGCGTGCACACCAGAACACGTGAGTAACACCTGGGGCAGCGGCCTTGGAAATGCACAGGGCTGTGCAGCAGGGCCTACAGCTACAGCCTGGCTGCTGCCAGGTGCTGAGGGTCAGGCTCCACGCTCCAGGAAAACACACAGCCAGGGAACGCTCAGCAGCAAGTACTGAGCAGTGGCTTAGGCCACGAACCAGAAAGAGTGGGTGGGTGTGCTTGGAGAAAGGCACAGGTGGGGACAAACTCCCTTAAAGTCCACGCATGCTCCATCTGTGGCCACAAGATCAAGCATGGAGGCTCTTCACAGTCATGCCCAACAGAGCCCTTAGCAGGGGATGCTGACAGCTTCTGTGTTTGTAGAGTTTCCTGTTTGTAAGCAACCTGAGCTCAAACACCCCCTCCTTGCTTTTGTTTTCAGGTTGGAAGTTTACCCCTCCTTCCTGTTCTTTTTAGCCACCGGTGGACTCTACCACCCGGTAAGTGACACTGCAGCGCTGCTCTGCCTCAACTCTGCTCTTACTCCCTGGCTGGGGGGAGCGTGGGGGCAGCAGGACAAACCAGCCCCTCTGGAGAGAGCAGGCTGCTTTGCTAGCCAGACCACACAGAAGTGCTTATGCCCTTTCTGTAGATGCAGCTGGAGAGAGTCTTGTGCCAGGGAAATCACAGGTATCCAATAAACTCATTGCTGCTGCTTCAGCTATTACACCCCTTTCCTTCACCTAAGGGTGCCTTGTTGGACAGGCCACAGCATTCACACACCGCAAGCTCTAAATTGAGAAGATGTAGAAGAAGACCTGTACAGTCGCTGGAGCAGACCTTCTGGGGGCATCAGCTGCCTGGCCCTTGGTCTAACTAACTGGACAGTGCCGAAACCAGAGTCAGCGCCTGCTGCCTGCACTTAGGAAGAGCTGTGCTGCAAAAGATCAAGGCTCTGCAGCACCGCATGGCATGCTCCCTCCCTCCCTCCCCACTAAGTGTCACAAAGCAGCTCCTCTACAAAACTCAGCCCAGCACCCTGCATCAGCCACGCCAAGTCCCAGCAGGGCCAGGACCCATGCTGGAGTTGGTGATCACTTCTGTGAAGTAAAGCTGCTGGAACAGCTAAGCACATGCAAACAGCAGAGCCTCCAAAAACCTCTAATGCTTCTCCTTCCTCTCTAGCGAGCTGTCACAGGCCTTGGCATCGCCTGGATCCTTGGGAGAATCCTTTATGCCTACGGCTACTACACAGGAGGTAGGTCTCTATTTTCCAAGCACCTGCTGCTCCTCTCCTCCAGTGGCCTCAGGGCTCTTTGCTCCAGCCGATAGCAAGGAGGCAGCATAAAGCTCCCAGGCAGGGTGCAGGTGCCCAGGCTGGAGCTCTGCAGTAGGTTTTTCCCACGGGTGGGCACAGCACCGGCCTTGAGATTTCTCTGTAGTTCACGTTCCCTCTTTAACTTTCAGGATGCTCATTCAGCAATTGGCTGCTCGACTGACAAAGGCTGTCTTCTTCTTCTTCTTTTTTTTTTTTCCCAGATCCCAAAAAGCGCAGCAGAGGGCACTTTGGCTCAATTGCCCTGCTCGGGCTGGCAGGCACCAGCGTGTGCTCAGCGTGCCAGCACCTCGGCTGGCTGTGCCGCGACTGACCCACTCACCAGGCTGCCTGGGAAACTAAAGGGACATCTTGTCCTGTTGGCTTTTGGAGCATTTCCTTTGCTGGTTGGTTTGGGCTTTTTCTTCTCTTCATTCAATAAAATGGAAGTTGTCAGTTCAGGGTTTTTATGCTTAAGGAAACCCTGCGTACCTGGCAGCATCTCCTGGAACGGCCGGGGTGTGCAGGGCTACAGGATCTGCCCCTCAGGCACAGATGTGCCACCTCTTATGATTTTAGGGACCAAAAACCCATCTTGCAACTTGTTTAACCCACACTGCAGCAGCCCTCCGTTCACGTCACTCTGTAAATAAGATGGTTCCAAGCAGAGTCAGCATTTATTTGATTGCTAAAAAAAAAGAAGATGCAGGCATTTGAAGCTGTTGCTTTGTCACGTGTATAAAGAGCAGCAGGTCTAGAGGAAGGAAGTCAAATCGTTTTCACTGAAGATCTGTGCTACACTGGAGCTTGTTGTCACTCTGGCCGTGCTCCATACTCTGGATGATTCTCAGGGCCATGCCTGCCCCACACAGCATCAGCTAACCATCCCCACATTATTTCGTCCCATTTTACAAGTGAGGCACAGACAGGAAAAGGAATGCTTTTGTTTACAAGGGGGCTAGAGGGAATAAACTACCCTACCCTTAAAGTATTTATGTAGTCAGAGAAGTGACAGAGCCTACAGCTATAGGATATCTGTGTGTCCAAGAGCTTATGTGTGCATTCATACCTGTTAAGTCAAAAAGCTGAATGGGGGTGGAAGGCAATGGGGTTCAGGGCAGGCAGCAGGGGAAGCTGCTTGGGCCAGGCCTCTGGTGACACCTACGTAGCTGCACAAGCTGCTGCTGAAAGCCATAGTGCTGGCTCCTGTCCTACCCTGAGGTTCCCATCTTCCCCCAGACAGGGGACAGCAGGCCCACAGGCTGAGCCCTGGGTGTGCATTCCCCTTTGCAGGAGCAGGGTGGGTAAATGCTGCTCCAGCACTGCTTCACCCCTCCCCACCAGGCACTTACAATTTAGAGCACTTTATTGCTGTGTAAATGATCCACATCTCTGGCTGACAGGCAAGAACTGGCTGATGCTCCCTTAGGCAGGCCCCAGAGCCACTAAAACACAGATTCCACGTCACCCATCTCCACGCAGACAGTCTTCAGCTGCGAGTAGTACTCGATGGCTGCCCGCCCGTTCTCTCTGCCAAATCCTGCAGGGACAAGCCAGAAGTGAGCAGACAGCTCCTGGCAGTGCCAGGCACCTCTCATACCCCTGTAACTGGTGTGTAGACATCCCAGGGAAGGTCAAACAGAGCTCACCTGATGCCTTGTATCCTCCAAAAGGCAGCTCCACAGGGCTGATGTTGTAGTTGTTAATGAAGCACATCCCAGCCTTGAGAGCAGCCACTACCCTGTGAGCCTTCTGGATGTCCCTGCAGGAAAAGGGGCACTTCAGCCTGATCCCTTGCTGTTCACCCCTTCCTTCCCTACCAGCTGGTATCACAGTGGTTTGTGGAGCCCAACCTGCCCTGCTCCGTCTGCTCAAACAATGAAGCACCTACTCCCAAGGACACTCAGAACTGCGTGTGATTTGAGAGGGCAGGACAAGGACAGCAGCAGCACAGGCTATGGCAAGCAGCCAGCAGCTGTCTGAAGGCTCTCAGCAGTGTGGCAGGCTCCTGGTGCACGGCTCCTGCACATGCAGCAAGGTAGGCAACAGGCCAAGCACGGGCTGGAAGGAGTCTGAGGGACAGCTGGGCCCTGCTAACCCTTCAGGAAAAGCTGAGGAAACGCACAGTCATGTACAAAAGTCCCTTTTGGCAAACCATTGCTCCAGCTTTTCTGGAAGAGGATACACAGTGCCTATGCCAGGCACTGCAAGAGGAGCATCAAGTTGCTGCTCTGCTCCCTCTCTCCTTCCCTCCCCCTAGACTGCTTTGACACCAGCCATGCTACCGCATCCTACCTGGTGAAGACACCACCTGCCAGGCCAAATTTGGTGTTGTTGGCTCTCTCCACAACCTCCTCCTCTGTGTCAAATGGCAGAATGGACATGACAGGCCCAAAGATTTCTTCCTTCACGCATGTCATGTCATCCGTGCAGTTCCCTGGAAGCGAGGCAGAGCACATATGCTTCAGGAGGAAGAGCCAGCAGCACAGCCTGTGCCTTCAGCAACCCACACAGCCTTCAAAGACAGCACCCAGGCACTACGCAGTGGCTTGACTAGCAGAATTTCTCTCAAGGCAGCAGAGGCACCAACTGCAGGATTCCTGTCAGACCCTCCACCAGCAGAGGTTTCTCTGGAGGCAGTTCTTGGGTGCCCCAGCTCTCTCCAGCACACCCACAAGTGCCCGTCCATGCTGCAGACGCACACACACAGAGGTTACACTCAGCACAGCTTTCTCTAGAAGCGGCTCAGCAACCCCCATGCACAAGAGTGTGGTGTGGTAAATGGGAAGGATGGTACCTAACACACAGGGCCGCATGTAGTACCCGTTCTTCAGCTTCGGGTCGTCTGGCACGTACAGGTCCCCACCACACAGCACCTGTGCTCCCTGAAAGACAGCCAAGCAGAAGGGAGGCAGATCCTCCAGCAGCCCCCTGCAGCTCTGGCCAGCCAACACTCCCTGCTGGGTTCAGTCCCATCAGACAACAGCGGGCCTGTCTCCCCGTGGTGTCCCTCTGAGGGAGGACTGCTGTCAGAGCATCTCTGATGGCTCAGGGTCAGGGGGTGAGACCCATCCTGAAAGGCCCAACAGCGCTGCTTTGGAGTGCAAGTGCCACTATAGGCTGGAGGGAAGAAACTAAAACTAGAGGCAGATCCTCAGCTGGCATGGCATTAAATTCTTCACATGGTGTGAAATCCCTTGTTAGCCAGCCAACTAGTCCCTTAGCACTCCGCCTAGCAAGAAACATCTGCCTCCAAACTCCCTGCTTTAGAGACGGGGATCTCTCCCCTCCTTCCACACCTCTTGTTTCCAAAACCTTGTCCAGCTGTCCCCGTACTCACTCACAGTTCCCCTTCTCCAGCCCACCCCAAACTGGCTTCACCTAGTCAAAATGATCTTTACACGTGATTAAAAACACTGAAAACAAAAAAAGCCTGGCTAGATCTTCCTGCTCTGACAAAAAGCTGTGTCACCTTCAGTGCTGAAGAGATGTGCACTGGGTCACTTTCCATCTAGCAGCTCAAGACACCTACTGAGTAATTTAACCACAACAAAGCCAAAACAACTGGGAAGGTTTGTGGCAGCTGCCAGTCTGGCTAACAAGCAGCACCAGAGCCTCACCTGCTCCTTTGCCTGCTTGATAAAGGCCTGGACACGCTCCAGGTGGGGCCGGTTGATGAGAGCTCCCATCCGTGTGTCTTCCAGCAGTGGGTCTCCAACTTTGATCTTCTGTGTGTGTTTCACCACTTCCTTGGTGAAGACATCCAGTATCTTCCTCTCCACAAACACCCTCGTGCCATTGCAGCACACCTGGCACACAGGACAGGCTGCTCAGGGTAAGGCACGTTGCACTCCACAGTCCTTCCCCGCTTGGGTCCTGCCACAGGCCCTCAGAAAGGTCCCTGTGCAGTTGTCAAACCCGCTGACTTGTCCATGGGGATCAGATTACCCTGCAGCTCATGTCTGCACTCAACAGTCTATGCTGCATTTAGTTGTACTGATGCCACCAGGTGGCAAAACCACTTCAAGTCACCAGCAAGGAGGACTTTAGCAGCCTTTTCAGATGCCACATTGCACAGAATCGTAGAATTGCTATGGTTGGAAAAGACCTTTAAGAACATCGAGTCCAACCCCTCACTAAACTAAACCAGATCCTTCAGTACTTGATCTGCACATCTCTAGGGATGGGGACTCCACCCCCTCCCTGGGCAGCCTGTTCCAATGCTTAACAACCCTCTAGGTGAAAAAGTTTCTCCTAATGTCCAATCTAAACTTCCCCTGGTGCAACTTAAACCCATTTCCTCGTGTCCTATCATTTGTTACCAAATGGTATTTGGGACACAGTCTCACTGGACTGGAACGTGCTGCCCCTCCAGAACACACCAGCACTGCTCCCTCTGACCTCTGTGCACCAGACTGGAGCCCAGGCCACAGCAGCACCTGCTCTGAGCTGGCTCTCAGGTGCTAGAGAGGCTTCAGTTCTCTCAAAGGCAGCAGCTAAGGGACACCTTGCACTGCCTTCTGCAAGGGCATCCCTTCTGATCCCTTCTGACATGGCACCAGGAAATGCACGGCAAGATGGGAGCTTCAGGGCATCCCTCACCATGCAAGGCCACGGGCTGGCTCTGCTGCCTGATTGCCAAGCTCCCCCTCTCACTAAGGAGGACCCAGCACACACACACACACACACACACACACACACCTCGCCCTGTGTCAGGAAGTTGGCCATGAGGGCTCCCTTCACAGCATTCTCCAAAGAACAGTCTGAGAAGATGATAAGGGGAGATTTGCCCCCCAGCTCCAGCGTGACTGGTTTGATCCCTTTAGCTGCCATCTCCATGATCTGTGGGAAACAGAAGAGATAAGTGACCCAGTGGTACATGGGAAGGCCCAAGGGGCCTTCACCAACAACAGCAGCAGTGTGAAGGGCAAGCCAGGCTTCCTAGATCTGTTTTGCTCAGGCTGGGGGCAGTGTCAGAAGTTTTGGGGTTTGTTTGCTTGAAAAGCAACAAAAGCTGGAGTCATTTGCAGGCAGCCTTGTGCTCAGCATAAGCACAGCTGTGTCCTTGCCCTGCACAGGTATACACATGTAATGAGTCCAAGGGACAACGTTTCCCCTCTTTCAAATCACACTTTCAAGTGTCTTTTTAGGGACTTCTGCTTTCTTGGAGAATAAATGGAGGGTAAGAAATTCACAGGAAGCAACCTGCTGCTTAAAAGCAGGTTAAAAGCTTCAAAGCAGCGGGTTGTGTGTCACTAAGCTGAGCTGTTCCTGTCAGAAACGCTCGCGCATTTTCCCCCTGTAGCTCCTCCTCCCCACATCATTGCCCCACTTTAGCAGCTCAGGTTGCTTCACTGCAACCAGGGGCTAAACAGGCCCAGGTGAGAAGGGACTCTACCAACACGACACCCAAGCCACTGCCCTGTCAGTGTAACCCCTTGCTCAGGGGTGCAAACTCTAGCACATATACAGAATGTGCCAGCTCACGCCCCATCGTTACAAGCCCCATGCACAGACACCCAGAGCACATGAGGAGGGCTGGCACTGCACAGCCCTCACATCCCCGAGCACAGAGGTGCCTTTACCTTCATGCCCGTTGGCACACTGCCAGTGAAAGAGATTTTGGCCACATCTGGGTGATGGCAGAGGAATTGGCCCGTGGCAGCTCCGCCCTGCACCACGTTGAAAAGCCCTTTGGGCACACCAGCCTCTGTGAAGATCTCTGCCAACTTCACCACCGAAAGAGGGGTGAAGGGAGAAGGCTTGAAGACCATGGCATTGCCTAGGGGAAGCCACACAGAGGCAAGGTGGGGTTAACACCCAAAACTGCTTTAAGGAAAAGAACAAAAAAGCACACAAAAGAACCCCTCCACCCCACACAAGGAGCTGGTCTCAACAGACGCCAGAAGAACACTGCAACCAGCAGAAGGGATGAGCTGCACCTTGCTGCTGCGAAGGGCTGGAGGACGTGAGGTTGCTGGTTCTGTGCTGCAGACCTTTCCACAGACCCTCCTCATCAGGTACAAAGCCGAGCCATCAGCCTTTTCCCCGATGCACTCTCCCTCTCTCGGCATATGCCTTGTTCCACTTTCCTTTCCCTTCCTGCCAGAGTAACAGCCTGAAGGTTCTGCTGATCCTTCAGCACCTATTTCAAGGTAAATCTGGACTGTCTCCCCAATCACTTTTCCCCACAAGATCATTCATTCAGCTTCAAAGATAAGCTTGCACAGGCAGAGGGTCTCCATTACCACAAGCCAAGGCTGGGCCAGACTTCCAGCAGGCAATCTGGAAAGGGTAATTCCAGGCTCCAATCCCAACACACACCCCGAGGGGCTCTCTCCGAGTGTACCCAAAGGATCCCCCGGGAAGCTGGATGTGTTCACCTGCAAAGAAAAGAAACCACCTGGAGGCAGAGAAGAGGAAAGACTCTTCCCATCTCGGAGTGTCAGGGGCCAGATCTCACTGTGATTGGGAAGAGAGACACATGGTTTTTACCCGAGCAGGCTCACAGAGCACAGCAGCAGTAGGGAGAGATCTCTGAAAATCTTCACAAACAGGAGCAGTCCATCTCTCAGAGAAAGCAGCAGCAAAGATTGTGCCGTGGAAGTTACCGGGGAACACAAGTGGCAGGACAGGGAGTAAAGGGCAAACTCCAGTAACGTTCTCACCAGCTAGAGATCCTGCCAGTCCTGCATAATACTCCAGGCACTGCCAGGATATGTCGATGTCCACTCTGGCTTCAAAGATGGATTTCCCATTGTTGATCGTTTCCAAGGTGGCAATTTCTTCTCTCTGCTCCTGTGAGAGAGCACAGGACAGTGACAATGCATCAGAGAAGCCTGTAGCAGAACTCTACGAGGACAAAGCTGCTTGTTAAGGATACCAGTCCCAGACAAGACTTTGCCGTGAGAAATCATCATCCCCAAAAGGTAGAGTCTCCATTACTGTTTATCAGTTTCCCAGTGGCAGCCAGTCACGAGGGAATGTCAAACAGGCAGCTGCTGAGCTTCACTGCTTGTCCAGTCTTGCTTAACGTCCCTGTTTATCTAAGAGATGAGCAAACTCGAACAGAGAAGCCAGCCAGCAAACAACGATTAAAATTCACAGAACTGAGCTGGGAGGAAAAGCAAACAGCCAAGACCAAATCAGAACCAGAGGACTCGGTGAAGGATGGATAAAGCACCACAGCTGGGAAGCATCCTTTAACAGACCATCTCCCAGCCAGAAACAGTACCCTGCTGAAGAAGCAGGAGTCTGGCAGGAAGAAAACAGGGTGGGTTTTTTTTTTAGCACATATACAGACTAGGGAAAGAAGGTTTGGTTCCTTGCAGAGCTGTGCCTCAGGGGGGATTAGCTTCGATGTTCGAGAACAAAGGCTGCGGGGCCTGGGGCTGTTCAGTCTGGAGAAGAGGAGACTGAGGGGGGATCTCACTAACATTCACAAATATCTAAAGGGTGGGTGTCAGGAGGTTGGGGCAGCACTTTTTTTCTGTTGTAGCCAGCAACAGGACACGGGGTGATGGGATGAAGCTGGAACACAAGCAGTTCCACTTAAATACAAGAAGAAGCTGTTTGACTGTTTGAGTGAGGGAGTCTTGGCCCAGGCTGCCCAGGGAGGGTGAGCAGGCTCCTTCCTTGGAGGGCTTCAAGACCCGCCTGGACACATTCCTGTGTGACCTGATCTAGGTGGGAGCTGCTTCTGCAGGGGGGTTGGACTGGATGAGCTCTGCAGGTCCCTTCCAACCCTGCCATTCTACGACTCTATGATCTTGTCTCAGCAAGCAGTTTGGGATATAAAGCTAGCCTGTTTGTATCCACTCTCTCTCACATGTATTATCTAGTGTCCAAGATGAAAACCAGAATTCCTACATTTTTTCAGCTGTAAACCACGACACATTCCAGCCACGTGACAACAGCAACAGTCAAGCCGAAAGCTCAACAATGTGACAGTTACACAACTTCAGCTTTGAAATCACGGGCAGTGAAACTCAAAACTCTGGGTGAGCCCTGCAAGATCTCTACTGGATGGCTTCAGTTTTATGGCTCCTGACAAAACGAAGCACAGAGGATACACGCTGGCCTTGAACAAAGGGCTCAGGCTGAAGCTGTGTCTCTTCTGGGCAAAGGTAGGGTTCTAACTCCTGTGTACTTTCTGCTGTTCTGGGAGGCCCACTAACAGCCATGTTAACCCACAAGAGAGTTCAGAGACTGGCTCACGACGTACCCGGATAAGTCTGGCAGCCTCCAGCAGCACTCTGCTCCTCTCCATGCCAGACATCTGACTCCATATTTTAAAGGCAGCTTTTGCACTCTGCACAGCCAGGTCGACATCTTTCTCCCCGGAGCAGAGCAGCTTGGTTATCACTCGACCTTGGCACGTTTTAAACGGGAAACAAACAAGACAGAGAGTTCAGAAAAGGGGATCAGAAGAATATGGTTTATCTTGCATCAAATCCCAAAGGCTCCAGCTCAGCCCCTACCCCACGCTATGGAACTTCAGGCTGCCTTGCGTGTGGATTTGTGATTAACTAGGGAAGGGCTGCTGCAATTCAGCCGGTGGGGACTAAAACGATGTGCTGCTCTCCACAGCCGTGTTTTGGTTACTAATTAGCTGGGGTTGTTACAGAAGTCCCTCCGTTCCACACTGGAGGTTGTTCCAGGACCCCCCACCCCCCACCCTTTGCACATTAAACAACCTCTTCCCGCAAAACCCAAGGAGCTCACGTTACCAAACCCGAGCGTGGGAGCTCGTTTCAGTCCGGGGAGCCGGACGGCAGCCCCGCAGGCCCCCCCGGTACCGGCAGGAGGAGCACACAGAGCGCGGCGCCGCATCAGCCCGCAGCCCCCCGGCACCGGCAGGAGGAGGGCACAGAGCGCACAGAGCGCTGCGCATCATCCCGCAGCCTCCAGGTACCGGCAGGAGGAGCACACAGAGCGCGGCGCCGCATCAGCCCGCAGCCCCCCGGCACCGGCAGGAGGAGGGCACAGAGCACACAGAGCTGTGCAGCATCATCCCGCAGCCTCCCGGGTACCGGCAGGGGGGGGGCACAGAGCGCACAGAGCGCTGCGCCTCACCCCCCCCCAGCCCCCCCGGGACGGGCGGGCGGAGCGCACAGAGCGCTGCGCCTCACCCCCCCCCAGCCCCCCCGGGACGGGCGGGCGGAGCGCACAGAGCGCTGCGCCTCACCCCCCCCCAGCCCCCCCGGGACGGGCGGGCGGAGCGCACAGAGCGCTGCGCCTCACCCCCCCCCAGCCCCCCCGGGACGGGCGGGCGGAGCGCACAGAGCGCTGCGCCTCACCCCCCCCCAGCCCCCCCGGGACGGGCGGGCGGAGCGCACAGAGCGCTGCGCCTCACCCCCCCCCAGCCCCCCCGGGACGGGCGGGCGGAGCGCACAGAGCGCTGCGCCTCACCCCCCCCCAGCCCCCCCGGGACGGGCGGGCGGAGCGCACAGAGCGCTGCGCCTCACCCCCCCCCAGCCCCCCCGGGACGGGCGGGCGGAGCGCACAGAGCGCTGCGCCTCACCCCCCAGCCCCCAGGTACCGGCAGGAGGAGCACACAGAGCGCACAGAGCTGCGCAGCATCATCCCGCGACCCCCGCGGTACCTGTGGCCGGCTCATACACCTCCTCCGCTCGCCCACCGCCGGCCGGCTGGACGCGGGCGCCCGCGAGGTAGTTGAGGGGCTGCTGAACGGTGAAGGTGCCGCTCACGCTGCTCATGGAGAAGCCGGGACGGCAGAAGCAGAGGCGGGGGAACAGGAGGAGGTTTGGCAAGCGGGGCCGCACCACCATGGGCCGCGCCGGCGGGCGGGAGGGGAGCGGAGCGGAGCGCTGCAGCCGCGGGATGAGGATGAGGATGAGGATGAGGATGGCGATGGGGATAGCGCGGCTGCAGCCACCGCCGCCCTTTTAGCTCCCGGCCGCGGTCCCCGCCCCAGCCCCGATCCCGGCCCCGGTCCCGGCCGCCGCGCTCGGGTGCGCCCTCCAGGGACTCGGAGGTACGAGCCGGGAAGGTCACACTCGTCTGGGGCTTGGGCTGGGGCTGGGAGAAACCCACCGCGGGCAGACGCTGGGTCCGCGCTGAGGGACGAATCTGGCCATCGAGAGGAAGACTCCGGTCCGAAGGAGCTCATCGGGAAGGTGGAAGGGAGGGAGGATGAGGGGAAGGAGGTGATCAGTAACTTGGAAACAAGATACATCAGCACCTGGCAAGATGTGAATCACAGCACGGCGGGGCTGGAAGGGACCTGCAGAGCTCATCCAGTCCAACTCCCCGGCTAAAGCAGGTTTCTCTCCATCAGGTCACACAGGAACGCGTCCAGGGGGGGCTTGAAGCCCTCCAGAGAGGAGCCTGCACACCCTCCCTGGGCAGCCTGGGCCAGGGCTCCCGCAGCTCAGCACTGAAAGAGTTTTTCCATGTGTTTAAAAGGAACCTTTTTTGTGTTCCAGCTCCTTTCCACTAAAGAAGTCTGTGTGGTAAAGCAGCTCCTTATACAGCAAACCTTGAACCTCACACCCTACAGACTAATCACCTCGGGGTGAAACAGCAGACACTCCAAAACCATTAATGGGGACTCCAAAAAGACCCTGGACTCAAACCACGGAGCATGCACAGGGGGCCAGTGGGTATGTAAATGATTATAAAGAACTAAAATGAATATGCATGTCTTTCCTGAGAAATACAATGAATATGTAACTCAACAATGAGGAGAGCTGTCTTTGTGTGATACAGACACGCTCCAGAGGGAATATCCCCAACATCCCCGTGTGTCTGTGCTGCTGCAGCTCTGAATAAAGGGATGGCTCCTTTCTAGGACTCCAAACTGAGCCTTCGAGAGTTTACTCAGGGCAGCTTTTATCGTATGAGGGCCATGAGACCATGCCACAAATCTGCATGAGGGCAAAAAGCAGCACAAAAAGAACAGCTCCCTGGCTGTGGGAGATGATCCATGGGAGCGCCCTGCAGCCCGTGTGAATGACAGCCCGCTGGCAGGAGTTTAACACCCTCAAGCAGGAACCACAGCTGCAATTTGAGAGATTTACATGCAGCTTTTTTGTTTTTTTAATCTACAAAACAGAACCAAGAATATACTTTTTATTTTCTCCTCTAAACCCATCTTCCCGTGGTCATAAAGTGATCTTTCATCCCATTTTGTAGCCTCTTAAGAACGTTTGGTGGCTCGGGGTTGAGAAAGCTCTTCTCCTCATTTGTTATAATGATTAAAAAGCCCCGGGGAACTGTGCTGTTAAACAACTGGCAGCAGAAAGCAGCCAGAACACCACCGTGGGTCAGTAATTTTCAGGTGATCTGTGGCTGTGCAAACGCTTCCCCCTGCAAGTGACAAAGTGTGGTGTGATGCAGCATGTGCAGACTTGCCGAGGGCACAGTTTCTGATGGCAGCAGGGGAGGTGACCCTGCTGCACCTAACGCTTCTGCAGCCATTAAGGTGCAGTTTGCCTTTCAGCTTGATTAGCTGGGGCTGGCTGTGGTGGATCCTGTAGGATTCAACAAACACTTGCTGCAGAATAAACTACTTCAACAAGGTTGATCCGTGTGACAGGCTGGGGTGCTTCTGCCTTTGCTGAGGGACCAGGCCCTTGAACTAGGAAAGGCTGCATAAGGAAGGAGGAATTGCACACGGGGGGTTGTAGCTACAGCAGACACGGCCAAGCAGCATCAGAATACAGTAGATGCTTCCCTTTACCTGACAAATACTCACTTTTGAGAGGCAGGACATTGAACAGAGGTTCCACACGCATGGTCTGTCTTTAAATAATCCCACAAACGTGCTCCACACTTATTATTAGTGAGAATTCATCCACCATTTAGTATTTAATATGCTATCACAAGTGGTCCACGCCGCTGTACGGTGTTTCAGATTTATCCCCTTGCCATGCATCTGGTCAAAAACCTGCAGTAGGATGCAGTGCAGGACAAAACTCTGGGCACAGCAGCAGGAAACCAACAGCCCCTAGGGCTACCACAGGCTTCAAGAAAACCTGTCAACCTAGCTAGAGAGTGGCAGCAAGATTTATCTACCCCTTTTAAACCCAGTGAGCAGGTTCCATCCAACAAGACTGGTGCAGATGATAGTTATCTGGTGAAGCAGATGATAGTGTAGAGAGTTTCCTAGCCTAAGCAAAGAAGCCTTTTAAGAAGCATACTGATAATCAGTCTGTTCAGCAGTAAACTGAGCAGCATGAACAAAAATGCTGCTGTTGTAACTGCTCAGGCAACAAAGGGTTATTAGCAGTGGATGGTACTGATATGGTTTAACGGGTTACTCAAGTCTGAAGGTCAGGTTTGGTTCTGTAATTGAGCAAATTCTGCTGAAGTGAGCAACTATTACAGGAGCTTCCTAATGGCACAGAAATCTCTGTGGGGCTTTATTCTGCCAGGAAGACAGAGGCTGACAGTACACCCAGGAACACTTGCCACCTCCAAAAGCAAGTTTTGCAGAGGGAGAACTAAGCACACCTACCTGCACAGCTCCCAAGGCTTCAGGCAGTATGGCTAAGACAGGAGAGTCACTTCACAGCACGAGAGTTCTGGCTTTTCCCAATGGCCTACTCTGCAGCTCTCACTCTTGCTCTCCGAGTTGATTTCCATCCCACGAACTACATCCACTGCATTTCATCAATGTATTTCTACTTGTCCTACAGCACAATTAAGAGACATCTAAACAAACATGCCCATGCCATTTATTTCTCAGAAACAAACAAAAAAAAGAGTTCTCTTCTGAGAACTTTCTTGGTTTGATGAGCTGCTGGTAGAATACTCCGGATGGAAGATGTTCCCAAGGCTGTGGCCAATACTGCATAGGCTGGTTTTGGACATGTGAAGCCCGGCACAGAATCTCATCCAATTACCTCCCAAAGGCAGCCTCGTGCACTGCTCAGACCTCCTGTGAACAGGCTGTAACTGTGCTTTAGGAGAACTTCCCTGCCTGAGGTGGTGGGCCGAGGAAGCCCCCTGCTTGCTTGGTGGCAGCCCGGGAAGGAGCGAGACCAAGCATCTTCTGGATGTTCTGCAGAAACAAGAACAGGAGAGCAGGACTGTGTCAGACCATGACAAAAAAAGGCAAAGAGAAAGAAACCCCACCTCTGCTTACAAGTACAACCTTCCCACTAGTTTCCACAGAATCAGGTTCTCACCCTTACCAAGCCAGCTACTATATATTGGACCCCTGTCCCTGTCAGTTCAAAAAGGCTTAGCACAGAGCCACACAACCATCCACAATGGCTGCAGCTACAGCTGGGCAACTTTTCCACCTCAACAGAAGCCTCCTGATCATTAAATGCACATATGGGTTGAGAGTCCTTTTCCACCTCCAGTTACACACCACACAGTCAGAGGGCAGGTACCTCGTTAATGCCTTGGCACACAGGTTGGTTTCACGGTTGGTTTAAACTGTCTGGCTGGCCAGGCCCAGTGTGTGGTGGTGAATAGAGTTAAATCCAGTTGGCAGCCAGTCACCAGCCCGGGGTGTTCCCCAGGGCTCAGTGCTGGGGCCTGTTCTATTTAACATCTTAATCAACAATCTGGATGAGGGGATCAAGTTCACCCTCAGTAAGGTCACAGATGATCTGAAGCAGTGCAGAAGCACAGATCTGCTTGAGGGCAAGGAGATTCTTCAGAGGGACCTGGACGGGCGCAGTGAGTGCCAGTGCTGGAAGGTTCAACAAGGCCAAGTGCCAGGTCCTGCACTTGAGCCACAACAACCCCAGGCAATGCTACAGACTGGGGGCAGAGGGGCTGGAAAGCTGCCTGGCAGAAAAGGACCTGAGGGTGTTACAACAGCAGCTGCCCATGAGCCAGCAGCGTGCTCAGGTGGCCAAGAAGGCCAATGGCATCCTGGCCTGTATCAGCAGTGGTGTGACCAGCAGGGCCAGGTGACTGTCCTCCTGAACTTGGTGCTGGTGAGGCTGCACCTCGAGTGCTGTGTCCAGTTCTGGGCCCCTCACTACAAGGACACTGAGAGGCTGGAACGTGTCCAGAGATGGGCAACAGAGCTGGAGAAGGGGCTGGAGAGCAAGTCTGATGAGGAGCAGCTGAGGGAGCTGGGGGTGTTCAGCCTGGAGAAGAAGAGGCTGAGGGCAGACACTGTCACTCTCTACAACTACCTGACAGGAGGTTGTAGTGAGCTGGGGTTGGTCTCTTTTTCCCAAGTAACAAATTATAGGACAAGATGAAATAGGCTCAAGTTGCACCAAGGGAGGTTTAGACTGGAGGTTTGGAAGAGCTTTTTCCACTGAGAGGGTTGTTAAATGCTGACAAAGGCTGCCCAGGGAGGTGGTAGGGTCCCCATCCCTGGGGACATCTAAAAGCTGTGCAGATGGTTTGGTGATGGGCTTGGCAGTGTGAGGTTAGTGAGGTTGGACGCAAAGATCTTAAACGTCTTTTCCAACCGAAGCAATTCTATGACAATCCACCTACAACTGTCAGTGTTGTGATTTAACTGGAGTGCACACACAGAGCAGGTTCTCAACATCTGCTCACAGGCAGAACCAAAGCAGCCTTTGGTTCTCACAAGTTCCAGAAGTGACTGTTGATGGTGGCCATCAGAGCCCGAGGGTCTGCAAGCTGGCAAGGAAGGCTCCCTCCTAACGCAGCTGGAATTTGGGTCAGCAGCATGGCAACCACAGCATGTGCCAAGTCCAAGTCAGGAGCTTAGGCACAGAATTAGCACGAATGCTGGTGATGCAGAGAGAACAATGGTTTGGTAGAGACATGCACTATAACAGGACATCGGTAGCAAAACCCCAAACCTGACTACTGAGATGACCTCATCTGCATCCGAGCAGGGTGCTTCAGTGAAAAACAACAGACGAGGAAAGAATCAAGCACCAGAGCCAGGCATTAGCCTAAAAACTCCTAGCAGAATATTTTAAAGTTTAACGTTTTTCTTGATTTTTTTTATGAAATCCCTTTTAAAATTCGCAACAGTGGGACTACAAAGAGCTACCAGTGACACCCTTCACTGTAAGCAACTGCAGCTCAAGATGCTGCTCATGCAGCGCTGGCAAAACAAAGACATCTGATGCAGGGGAAAGAAGAAAACAACTTTGTCCTCGTCCTCCTGTCACCAGCCGAGCCCTGGCAATCGAGATAACAAAAGGAGGAAGAAAGATTCTCTTCAAAGCCGAGTGTCCTCTCCAAAATGACTGTCAGAGCAGGTCAGACAGCAAGGTCATGCAGTTCTTGTGTCTTTTTGGACCATGGAAGGAGAGCAAAGTAAAGAGAGAGAAAAAAAAAAAGCAGACAGGGTTTCATAGTTCCACAGCAGCTTCATTGTTTTTTACAATCCCAAATCATTCCAGGTGGAGACCATGGAAAGGAACATTTCAACCCACACACCAGCACCAAAGGAGGGGAAGAACACTTCAACAAGGAATTACATCAGGTTTAGTCTGTCACCTGCCAAAACCAGTCTCTAGTTGATACTTGGAAATTGAATATATATGAGAGCATTCACTGTGGGACACTCCTTTGTGTGGTTCCTCTTCTCATGGCTTTCTTCATCAAGAGATGGACAGGAAGGAGTAAACAAAAAGCAGCTCAGGGACAGATTGAGCAACAGCAGAGGGTGCTGCAGAGCCAGCAGCAGAGAGGACCAGGATTCCCCCATCAGATTTTTGCTGGCTTACCCTTGGAGCAGAGTAGAGAACCTAGCAGAGCAACCCTGGAAGCAAGGAAACGTGCTTCCTTTAAGTAACAAGAGAGAGGAGAACTGTGCTGCTCAAGTTTACTCCATCTGCTTGAACAGTTCTAAGAGGAAGAGGGATGACAGCTTGTGTGTGGATTCAAGACTACAGTCACTGTCCAGCATTATCGTTCCAGTGTAGTCCACTCCTTGCTGGGGAAGGTGGTAAACCTCCTGCACTTGCACTAGCTGCAGAGCAGGCTTCGATGGCCAGCAATCCTGAAGTCTGTACATCTGGAAACAACAGTGCTAGGGCAAGGTCCATCAGAAGCCTGTACTGTCTGCTGTGGGCCACACTGCACAAGGAAGGCTGGAGAGTCCAATTCTGACACAAGACCATCACCTTCAGGAGTAAGAGGGGAAAACTAAGATATAACGACCCTCATTTCTCGTCTGAGCTCTTCTGAACTTCTCTGAAATGACTGCAGGAAGGACAGCAGCCTCTCCTGTGTTTGTCTTCAAACCCAGAAAGAGCCTCAAAGACAAGGCAGCGAGTGGCTCCCTGCCCCAGGATCAGGCCGTGTGGGAAAGCGCTCTCCTGGCAGCAGGGACAATCGCTGGCTCCCCTGCCCACTGGGGACACATTTCAGAGAGAAGGAGCCTAATCTCCAGCTCAGGCGTGTGTGAAAAGGAAATGAAGACCAGCAAACGTCTGAGGAACAGCAACGTACTCCACAAACAGCCCAGGTGAAGGCTGGGAGCTCAGAAACAGGAGCAGGGACAGAGGATGTAACCCTGACATTACTCCTCCCGCCCAGCCCAGCAGCAGACTTTCCCAGCTGAAACCCAACAGCTCAAGGACCCTTGGAAGGCCTCTCCCAGCAACCCTCCTCTCTCCAAACAGGAAGGCAGGAGGAACTAGGGGACAGGATTTACGTGCCAGGGAGAGCTGGGAACAGCGCAAAGGAAGTTACTCACTGCGAGGTGACTATTTTGGGAGATGCTGGCCAGGTCACAGCAGCAAGCTTCCCAGTCAGTGTTTGAAGAGTTTATCCACCCCTGCAGGCCTGAGCTCCACGTGAAGAGTCTGCCTGATGCTGCTGCTGCCCATGCCACTAATGCCAGTTGAATCACTGTCCAGTTAGTCTCTCCATCCTCACGTACTCTCCTTCACCGAGCTCACCGATTTTTCCCCCACACGAGTTCTACTTCTGAGCTCCACAGGGATGTCTCTTTTCCCTGCCTTCGATCCCTTCACAGGCAGCTCCGGGATTTAATGGAAGGCTGAGGGATGTACAGTCTTCATCATTCATGTGCAACCTGTTCCCTGGCTTTTGGCACACGTCCACTCCTCCTCTAGCACCACCAGCATCACACCAGATTCCCACATCAGGTCTCCTCCCTTGGGCTAACAGCTGCTGTGAAGCTGACCTGCTGAGCTCTCCCCTTTTGCACATAGTGGAACATAAAGGGTCACAAAGCTTTCACCTCCAAGGTCACAAAAGAACCAAAAGCAAGTCTTTGGCACTATTTTAAGCCCTTCCTCTCTCCCTGGCCTCTTGCTGCCTTGCCAAGTCCTCTTCCCAATTCACCTAAGCTCCTTCAAATAGCAATAAAGCCAAGAGTAGGACGTCAGCAATCACAGCTTCAGTTCCTAGCTTTTGCACAAACCAGTGTGGCTGGTCTCTGCCCTTCCCTCCGTGAAACACAGAGGAAGAACCTGAGTTAACAGACGGAGAACTGCAGATATAATTAACCACAGTCACATAGGTAAGGCAGCACTGTGAAGACTGCACTCTTAACACTTCAGAGCAAAATCAGCCTTCTTGAAAGCAACAAGGTAACCTCCATCCTCCACAGGGCCACCAGCGTGAACTCTCAAACACAAGAGCAACTTTTCTCCCAGAATTTCCCTTGAAAGCCCAACTCACTGCCAACAGCTCAGCATTTCCGCATAGAACTTACCCACAGGAATCTCATCTTTGGACAAAAAAAACCCACAAACTCACAGGGGATTTTCCAGCAAGGGAGTTCCCTAATCAAACCAACGGGTGCAGAAAAATCTTGCAAGGGTGGTATTTTGTTTCCCATGGTAGTCTGCAACATTAGAAAGAATGAGTTTTCCATGTAACAGGTGAGTAACACAGAGCAGCACCAGACAAGTTGGCCTGAAGGAACAGCATAAGAGCACAGCATCCCCAGGATTTCAGGAGAACGATCCCAAGAGCCAAGAAGTTTCTTTCCAAGCAGCAAATACTGCTCCAGTTACTGGGAAGTGAAACAAGATTTGTCTTGCAGCAAACAGAATGAGGAAGCTCCTGGGCTTTGGTACGCTGAAGCTGGCGCTGCTTGGATCAAGGGGTGGGCCAGATGACCTCCAGGTGACTCAACATAAATGATCCCACGATTGATTATCTGCTTTTGCAGAGGACCACACACAGACCTTCACCACAAGCACCTGATCCAGAGGGCTATGGAGATGTGGATTCACTGGTGTGCGCTTTGTGACTAAAGGAACTCTCTAAGCTGCCCCATCAAGCTCATCCAAACTTCTTAAGAGCAGCTGGCATAACAAGCCACTTCCTTCTGCTCATCTGCTTTAAGTCTGAGTCCCTTGGCAGCCCTGAGGAAAAGCACCAGGGTCGGTCAAGGAGAAAAGAATTCAGGAAGTGAATCAAAGAAAAAGGAAATATAAATACAGAAGAGCAGATAACTTCCAGCTAGTCGCAGCAGCATTCCTCCAGCCCCCAGAGCCTATTGATTTATCCCCAGCACTCTCTGGGGAAACTGGCAAATTAGACTTATGGTGGCTACGAGAAGGCCGACTTGTCCTCACCAGCCTTCCTCCACAGGCACTTCATTTATCCTCACTGACGCTCCTCTTTTGACAAGATGAGGCTAACCAGTTTTGCTGAGGAGTTATGTGCAGCCTGCTCTTGGCTTACTGTGCTAGACCCCTTTTTGTGTCACATCCCTGACACCAGGAGAGTGTCAACACCAAAGGTAAAGTTCTTAAGCCTGAAAAAAAAACCCAAAAATCAGGCAGCCAGCAAAAACAGGAAGGACAAACCCAAAAGAATAGGTTTAACTCTTTCCTCACTCTTCTAGCAAATTCATAGACTGAACCTTTGTAGAACCTCAAGCCACCAAGACCTTTCCCCTGAAGATGCTGCACTTCTCCCATGTCATTTCTAAAAAGTGATGATTGCTAAGAAGCTGCACTTAGATTGGCTTCTGATGAAGATAATCCCTTGGCATGGCAACCCAAAAAGTCAAACACACAGAAACAGAAGGAAGGAACCCATTTTTGCCAACACTTTCCTAGAGCCCTAGTGTAAGTCTCCAGGTGTCTTGCACACTGGTCCAGGACAGTGGCTGTGCTTATGATGCCAAGTTAAACTTGCTTTGAATACGAAGCACAGGAATGAAGGCAAACACCGAAACCACAAAAAGGATCAAAGATACATGCAAAAGTGGATAGCAGGAAAAAGACTCCTCTTTAGGGATGGAGACGTGCTTTGCCTGCTCCAGGCACGCAAGAGAGACAGCAGTGAACTCACCTGTCTGATGGACATCGTGCACAGAATGTAGAGGAAGATGAAAGAGCAGTCGGTGTAATCCTCACCCAGAAGGTTGCGGTGGGAGAGCCCCTGAATGTAGGAGAGTGGGATAAACGGCAGCTTGGCCACCACTCGGCCATCGAATCTGGAAAAGAGGAACCAGATAAGACCAACGTGGAAAGCTAAAAAGCCATGCTGGCTTCTCCAGTCCACCTCAACATACGCTACACCAGAGGCTAAACGCAGCTCTGCCATCAAGCCCTCCACACCTCCACGCCCAGTCACCCACAGGGCAAGCAGGGCTCCCTCAGTAACAGTTTTGCCATAGCCAAAGCATCTCGTAGTGATTTAAGTGACCACCTGGAGAAGCTGTTGGTTCAAACAATGTTGGTTGGTGTTTTGCAGCTTAGTGGTGTATTTTATTTAGAAGTCAAATTTAGCAGATCACTTCCCAGAACAGAGTCAGCACTTGAATAACAGACGGATGACTGTCACCCTGCTGTACTGCACTTACTGTAAGGAGATGCACTCTGCTTTAAGCAAAGGAGCATTTTTTTAAGCAAAGCATAAACCAAAGACACCTTTTCCTTTCCTAGAGCAGCAATGAATCCTTCTTGTGCTGAGAGTACGCTTTAATACCAAGAGTCTTGTCTGCATTAGCTCTGAAGACAAAAGCAGAGCAGAGGCAGGACGATACCACGTACTCCTGCTGCTGGAACTCCTCCAGGCCCACATTCCAGGGCATCAGGCAGAGTGTGAATTCTGGCCAGTTTGCAAAGATTTCTCCCAACCCAGACAGTCAACCCAGTCTTTTGAAGTAAGTGTGTATGATGCCTCATCAGCGTGTGCGTACTTGGATGTTATTTTCCCTGCACGCTCTGATTTTCTAACAGGTGTTTCTTGTTTCAAGAGATCCTAAACGAGCGTTCTTTCCTGTGGAGATGCATTCACACAGCTACAGCTCAAACACACGCCAACTTTGTTTACATCTCACAGGCGGTTTGGCAAAAGAGCTAGGAACGGATGTTTATCTCCCTGTAACATCCCCCAGTGGCTTCAAGTTCTGCGTTATTCCTGCTGTGAGAATGACAAGTACTTCAGCAGTAGCACCCCCAGGTACCTGCTTTTCATTCCAGCAGGTTTTCACAGTTGCAAAGGGGGTACTGAAACACACCACTTGGAGTAAACTGAAAACTGACTGCGTTAAAAAGTTTCTGTCAAGGGAAAAAATCGAGACACACAGAGGCCAATTTCTTTCTCAGGAGATATCAAATCTGCTTGGAGGCCACTACCACAGATCTCACTGCCCTAACATACCTTTTAAGCCACAACAGTCATTGAGCTGCTTCAGCACTGCAGGAAGATCTGTTGAAACCAGCCTTCTTGACACTTACCCTTCCAGCACGATCCCCATTGCTACTGACACTCTAAGGAACGGAGCCAGTCCTCACAGCAATTTCCATTTTGGCTAAGCTGGCACTTGGCAAAGGCGAGGTGCTTAGTCTGCACAGTGCTCGTCCAAAGGGCAGCACATCATGCTACTTCAGTTCAATGCCTGCTCCTTTTGTCCCCTAGAGGAACGAACTCATTCAAGAACAGGAAAGGCAAGCCAGTGAGACTACAGCCAGTGCAGGTGTCAAGACACCCTTTTCTTCCTTTTCACACCACACCCAGAGTGCTTCCATGGATGAGCTGGCAGCGACAGCTTCCCAGAGAGAGCCTACGAGCCTCCTGGGATCCCAAGGAAGTACTCTCCTCCTGAGACAAGCAGCTGACCTTTATGGTACGTCAATACATAAGTGAGAATCAGTTCCATCAATCCATAGTCTATCAGCTTCAGACAGTTCAGGTACAACACCCCAAAGCTGCCATTCAGATACAAACATGCTAGCTACTTTGTACCAAGGAGCACAAATTTAACCAGCCCTAAAGGCCAGACAGACAATATCTAAAGAGTTTAATTCAGCAGCCTCAAATATTAGCAAGAAAGCTATTTCAATCCAAACAATCAGTGAGCTCGCTGGATACTCCTGTTGATCGTGTGCAGGTTCCTTCCAAAGGAAGAGAAAGTTAAAGGAAAAATAGACCCAAAAGCTCCACATCAACTCTGTGTCTAGTACGTGGTCTTTGTGGGCAGGAAATCTCAAAAGAGGAACAAGTCAAATCAACTTGGTGGCCTTAAAGGATTTGATTTTTTTCGGGCAACTTCTATAGAAGAAGGAACCGTACAGGATTTAACCAAAATCAGTTTCTTCACAGAGTTCCAGTCCTGTAACACTCATCAGCCATAGCACACTCTGAACTGCCTTGTCCCGCTCTAGGAAAGCCAGCAGAGTAGGGTGGAGGTTACGTTTGGCTTTCAGTGTGTTTCGGGGCAGAGGTGGTGTCTGCAGTGCACCCACATTGCCAGGTAAGCACTTGGAGGGCTCAGGTGTAGCACTATAAATCCCCCACGGGTGCTGTGTTGCTGGGCACATGACCCACGATACCCTCCCATCCCTGCTCAAGGCTGCAGTGAAAGGAGACACCGATGACTCAAGGCTAGACACAAATCTAAGTCCTTTAGTACTTTCATTTCAGAGAATGCCTGATGCTGAAGTCTTACCAAGCTGAATAAATAGCAAGTCCACACAGGGGCACTTCTGGTTTTATGTTACCTGCCTGGGTGCAATTTATCCACCCCCAGATCTGCAATGAGATAACAGCTGACTGTATCCTGGCGACTGCCCGTACAGAGGCCAAAGGTTTTGGCACCCAAGAACATAAATTCTTGTTTGCTGAACAAGTGTATTGCCCAAATATTAAGCAGCCTCCCAAAGGGTATACTAACCATCCCCATGTCATCTTGGGATTGAGCAGCCACTGGTAAGTTTGCATTTCCAGACTGAATCCACTTGTAAAAGCCAAACACAGTGTTTCAGCTGTGACACAAAGCTCTCTGTCACCCTGCCCACCAGTTTAGGCTTCTTTTTGGTCTTAAGTTCTTTTGTTTTTTTGAAGTAAAGCTATTCCAGGTCATTTTTAAAGCAAAGGAAGCCTAGAGCCCATGCCTGGACCTGTTGATATCTTGACTGTGATCACCCTCAGTAGGGCAACAACAAACTGCAATTACAGCTCATTGCTAAGGGGGAGTTGACCAAGTTTTGCTTGAGAGAGCATTCTTTGGTCACAAAGCCAAAGTAGCTGGAGACTGTAGCTACTTGCCTGGCTTCTACCAAACTTAGGTCCTAATCAAGATGTTCCCAAGCAGAAAAGATGTCAAGAGTTGTATCTACATCAAAGTAATCTATTCCATTGGATTACACTCAGACTGCAAAATGCACGTGGTGACCAAACAACCGCATCGTCATATGAAATACTGATCCATTTCATACAGATTAATTACAGTTCTTGGATGGACTCTGTCACTGCAACACTTCAGGTGACAGAGGGAAGGTGGAGAATATATTCACCACGAAAACTTGAATAACTATCCAGGAAGGTGATACTTACATGGAGTTGAACATTCCCATCAAGGCAGTGAAGCAGAAGCCAATGGCAAACATGGATTTCATCCGAACCTGCAAGCAGCAAGGTCAGAGACAATCAAAACAACAGGCCTACAGTGAGGGATTATAGGCTCACACCCTTACAAACAGGCTTTGTACAGCATCACTGGAATGTAGACGGAAAAAAAAATACCTAGAAGGCTACAAGGATTGTAAAAGTGACTGAAGCACTGCCAAAGAGAAGTTTGGCCAACAGCTGGGTATAAAGGCAGCCACAGACTGGATCACTGATGGGAAGAGTTGCTTCAGAGAAAAAAAAGGAAAAACAACTACTCCAGAATTGTCCTGTTACCTTCCACAAGTTGTTGGGTTTTTCCTTAAGCCTATACAACCCATCAGCAGGGGACCATTATGAAGACAGAACTTACAAGAGGAAGTCAGACAAATTAATTCTACTTGGAAAAAAATCATGGAGGCTTACAAAGTTGAAAATAGCTGAGGCTGGGCATGAGGTGAGGCAGTAACTGCTGCAGAACTGCGGCTCACACTGAAATCTGCAGCTATTAAGAGATAATCCAGAAGGACCTGTCAGAAGTAAAAGCTGCTATGTCTGCCAACTGAACAAAGCCTTTCTGTTGGAAAAGCTGAAAAAATCTGGCTGAAATCAGGCTGAAATCTTCAGCAGTCAGGAACTGGCTTTCATTTTCTTACCATTGACAAGTCCCTGTTGTTATTCTTCAGTTTCTCTTCTTGTCTTTCTGGAAAGAGAAAAACAACAGTTATAACCAGTCATACCAACCTAGAAACCAGAGTGTTTTCACTTCCAGGAAGACTGAACTTTCTTGTCTCTCCAAACAAATAACACTTCCAAAACCAACTCCAGCTCTCTATGCCAGACAGTATAAAGCTATACATAGCCAAGTGCTTTTGCAGCACAGCCACACGCAGCAGAGCAGGCACAAAAGAGGAGGAGGCTAGAAGCACACAGTCAGCACTTCGGAAAGAAATGCACACAATGTCAAATTTGCTAACTCGACCAGCCAACACATTAGCATGAGCAGTGCTGCCAGAAAACAAAGACAGTGCCCCTCTCTCTCACCTCTCTTCCAAAGAGAGCAGCCTTAGTTTTGCTGTGCACCAGGCTCACCGTGACATTCTGTAAGGATTTCATTTTGGACGTGTCAGAAGGGGCTTTGAATCCATACACAGAGAGCTGCACCTCAACAAAGCTAACATCCTGCTGGCCCTGGGGATGAACTGTGGACCTCTGTCACACCTAACGAGTTCTCTGAAGTGGAAAGACGTTTTCTACACTCATTTCAGGAATGAGTGTATCACCATGCTTTGCAGAGAATACCTTCACATGCTACTTTTGAAATACAGCCCATCCTCAAGTCATCACAGACTCCAAAGATACCCAGTTTACTGCTCTGGCCTCAAGCATTATCCACCACCTATCACCTGTCCTGTGTTCCCAGTGTCCCTCGTCCACTGTGCTCCTCTCAGACTGAGGATCCAGAGCCAGGGCTTAGCTGAAGTAAGGATGTGGATGACAAATGTTCTAAGAATAGCCTGCATGAAGAGGAGGGGGATGCAGATGGACTGCCATGGGCTATCCAGCATGTGAGCTGTCCAGTGGGGTCCTGTTGAAGTTTCAGTACAAGAGCTCCGTGCACAGAAGATCAACAGTTCTCACACGCTAAATACAGTAACTCGCCGTAAGCATTATCAAAAGCAACACCCTGACCCAATTTCTTAGACTCCTCATTAACCTTTTAAATTGCTCCTAACTACAAACCATTCCCTCTGGCAGGAACCTTCCAGACACCTGCTTCCTGACCCAGGTGAAGAGTTTTGTTCTGGGACATTTCAGCAATCACCTGCCAGCTCTTTAGGAATCACATTTGGCACAAACACTTGTTTTTTCCCCTCTGCTACGTAACTAACCATCTATTTAGATGGGCTAAAGGTTACATAGAGATAAAGAATGAAGCTCTGATCCCCCAATCTGTTTCTCACCCATTTCTACAAATTCCAACCCAACAGGCTCTGGGTGCTTTCCCACCTTACCTAAACAGTCTGTTCCTGCCCAAGACATAAATCAGCAGCATTTAAGTACTTCGCTACACAGCTGGGTAGAGGCATAGAGGTCTGAGTCAACCAGCAGCACTCTCTGAAGTCTAAAAGCATCTTAAATCCGCTCACAGGGACACAAACCACAAGGACAGAGGGATACAGCAATAATATGATTTGTCAGTGGTGGTTTTTTGGTTTGGTTTGCTGTCTACTCAGCACTCCTGTGGAGTCCTGGGAATGCTACTGGCTTTTCTTCTAGGAGCACATGGACACAGAATGCAGTAACAAAGTTTAAGCCAACACACTCCTTAAGCTGAAATGACAGAAGGCTGCACTATGATATTACAGCTGATCTGTTCCAGCAGTGTGAAAGGTGGTTTAGACACAATGTGACTGAAGTTGGTTCACTGCACACTTAAAAATAAGCAGTTTGCTAAGTAGGAAACACCAAATTAAGCCTCTCCATGTAACTTTCACTCTGCCTCCCTGTGTATATGCATGATTCATCCCTTACACAACCAAGCTAATATCATACACCTCCTGCCTTACCCTGTGCACAAAACAGATGGCAAGTGAGGCAGGTCTGTACCATGGCTGTGACTGTCTGCAAAGCCTCAGCTCTTTTCCTTTTTAAACTAGAACAGTAACATTTAAAGGAATTCCAGCACAAGTAAATTTGCTGTTACAACAACGATACATCTCACAGAACGATTTGACATCCAGTAAGTTACTGGGATCAAAGATTTCAAAAGCAGTTAACAGCTATGAGTCATTTTCTGGATGTCCAGCTTGCTATTTAGTGCTTGATTTTTCAGAAACAGTAAGAAATCGGCTTTGCCTGAAAACAAATGAGACAGTGAAGTTATGCAGCACTTGCAAAAACCCTACAAAAAAATCAGCCTTAGTACCTCAGGCTGGGCCAGCAAGCACGACAGCAAACAAAATCAGTGCTCATTTCCTAAGCTCTTTTCTTAATCCCTTTGTGCTTTTTCATTCGCAAAACAAGATTATTTCAGTGTATAAAAAGAACGTTGGAGCACCTGAGCTGCTCAGATTCTGCTGTTTATTAGTTTAGTCCAAGCACAAGTTAAATATCCTCTGCTAGGAACATAACCTGGACGGTGCCCTGCAAAGAAAGTCATTGCCACACATTCAGAAGTGACCATAAGTAACACCAGCACGTAACAAGTTGCCTTTATCCACCAAGAAGTGTTTGTCCCATGCACGGATTATTCCAAACTAAGAACTGAAAATGCACAAGAGGAAGAGTTTTGGCTCCTGTCCCTTGCGGAGTGCAGCGATAACAGGTTTTTTACCTAGGAAGAACTGTTTGAAGATATGTTTACAATTATTCCCAAGCTTTGTACAGATCAAATGACTAATCCAGCTACCTGGTGTTACAGAGGAATGAGGAAACCAACTCCCAGGAGCTCTCAGAAGTGTTCCTGTCACGATTGCCGTAATAATTTAAGTGAGCTTTGCTTCATGTTTTACTTGAGCCCTGCAGATAACAGAACCTTCTCAAGCTCACGTCCGTTCAACAGCTACCGTGGCTGAGCACTTGAAGTGTTACCTGCACCCAGAAAAGCTTCAGAGTATTGACAAGGAAAAAAAGAATGGAAAAATAAAATGCTTCAAATTGACCAAAAACGTTTCATCAAACTTTAAGCACAGTTCCAGTTAACATGCAAACAGCTTCAGCTCTGAAGTCTTCAAGTGAGGAAAAACAGAGATAAATGAAATCACACTCATACAGTTATATAGATGTTGCAAGCTGACAGGGCACTGAAGCAAAGAGCTTTGACAACAGAAGTTAGTAAGTCACAGATACAGAGAGAAATGCAACAAGTGCTGCTCTTCTGTAGTGATGCTGCCCTTCTCTGTGTTTAACTAAAGCCATGAGGAGGCTAGATGCCTCCTGTCTTGGCAGAATAAGGCAAAAGTGCTCATGTTCCAGTCATCAGGCCAAGAATCAGCTCTAGCACCACTTTGAACAAATAGTTTTGAAAGGGAGGAAAGGATAATCACTTCCACTCTTGGGGCACCACACTCTTCTCCCAGTCTTACCTATTTTCTTTTTCTGCTGTCGGCCTGCTGATTCAGTGATTGTTTCCTTCTTCTTTTCCACTGTCAAATGAAAACAAAGATATTCCATCATTTTTGCATAGGAATACCAACACCCCTTTTCCACACACTTAACCAAACACTTAATGCCTTTAGAGAACAGGGGCTCAGAAGGAAGCTATTGCACGACTCAGAACATATTCAGAATCAATAAATCGTAAACCACCAATCCCTTGAAACAAAAACCCCTGGGTATCAGAATATTCAAAGGGTTAACTTCAGACTCTGTCGAGTGCCCATTAGATTGTTAACTGAGCAGCCTGGGGACAATTTTGGCCCAAATAACCCTTGCTGATTTGTCATTAGCACTAGACAGTACTTTTGATTCAGCAAGTGAAATGAAAAGAGCTTTGTGGTAAGCTCTGCTCCCGATGATCTGCAGTGGGAAGCAGAATATAGGAAAGCCTGTGTTCTCGTGCATCCCTTTCTTCACAGGCAGGCATTCTCGGGTGAAACGCTGCCCAAGCAGTCAGCCACAGCCTCTTCTTTCTTCAATTAATTAACACTGGAGCATTTTCCTTCTTTCGAAGCAGAAGCCCAAGCTCAGACACACACCAAGTATCTGCAAACGGCTGCCACTGCAGCAAGAGCAGATAACACCAAGCCTGCACAGTGAATTTATAACACAGTAAATAGGCTGCTCATCTGCAAATGCTCCTCTGCTGACAGCAAGAGCTTTTCCAGGAAGGAAGAGACATTTTAATTTAAGACCTATAACAAGAGTACCACAAGAAGTGAGGATGATAAAGGATGACTGTGGTCTAACAACTGATAGCAGCTCTTTTTCACCCTAAACTCTTCTGTGTGCCATATCTACTCTAACAACAAATAGACCTGGCTTCTTGTTAGCTCACGGAAGCAGCTTGGAGAGCCCAGCATTAGGACTTTTCTCTCATATGAAGCATTAGCTCAGCACCAATGCTCTAGCCTTGATTTAAAAGCACAGGTGAAATCAAAACAGACATCCTTCCAAGTCACACAAGGATTTGCTGTCTGCGATATGCAAGTCAGTCACAAACACCAAGAGAACCACACTAGCCCAGGCAGGACAGATACCTCAAAATCATTTCTTCCCTGATCAGTTTGTTTCTTCCAAAGAACAAGCACATCTCTGATGAGCAGACTAGTACAGGGGGGAGAAAACAGTGGAATCTGCTCAGAGGGAATGTAGGAGAGAGGTGCCAGATGACACAGTGCACCCAGCGTTCACAGAATGCTCTCTCCGTGGCCTTCCTTACGCCAATCCAGCTGGGAGAGCTCAACCAGTCCATCCTAATCCTATCCCATATAAGCCCACAGCCCCCAAGTCTAAACTGGAGAACATTTTGTCTCTTTTCAGGCCTACCTATTGCCCCCAGCCCTAACAAGAGGTCTCCTCCAGAGCCCAGCTTCACTCTAGACAAAGCTATTGAGCCTTAAGCCAAAAACTAAGGCGCTCTACAGCCCTAATTCCCTTGTGTTTTAAGCAGAACAAATAACTGCCAGACAGGCCTGTAAGTAGCTACGTGACAACCCCTCAGCAATTCTAGAGATAACTTTCAGACTTGCAAGTTTACCACTACATTTATCCCAGGACACTCTCTATAATCTCTGCAGCAGTTGCAAACAATGCCGTGCTGCTCAATGCAGACCGAGGATAGGAAGAGTTTTGTTTTTGCAGCTCCTAAGGACTGCTCCCATGGGAGAGCTTAAAGGTCTCAAATGTGTTTTTTCCTGTTCCAGATGTGTTAGATAACAGTTGAAAGGTGTGGCTCAAGAGATCTACTTTGCAAGTTGCCTGTAAGCCATCAGGTCAGCCAGCTGTCCTTAGCACAGGAGGAAAAAAACCCCACAAAAAAAAAGTCAAAGCTGAATTTTTAGAGATTCCTTATTCTGTTTAAATTTTATTTGTTGGGGGTGGAGAGTCAAACAAGCAGGTTACAAACTAATTGAGATGCATGAACTTCACATCCTTCCCTTCGCAGATCACAGCCCACATATCAGGAGAGCTGTGAAAGCAAACAGCATTAAACTCTTACAGCAATCATTAAACCTCAGAGATTAAACCCTGCTAACTGCTTCCAGAGCTCCACAGCACATTAGGTCTGAGTTTTCAGCTGGGTTTCTCTGACTTGCTCTTCTGGGGCTAATTGTACCCTATATATTTTTGTCAGCCAAGAGGGATTTAAGTGAGACAGGCAGAGACACAATCCCCATCCAACACTGCTGTGGTGACAAAGCCTCTAACTTAGGAGCTGTGACATAAGCATGACTGTACTTCATCTCTGTGGCTTATTTTGCCCAGGGGAAGGCTGAAATAAGCCGAGATGCAAAGAGCACACTTTGGCAATACTGGTTTTTTTTTTCACATGGCAACAGCACTGACATCACAGTGAGATTTTGTTAAGGTAAAAGCAGCTCAACAACTCCAGCTGTATGCTGCCTCTGGCTGCTGCAGCGTGGGCACAGGGTACACACATCGAGTTTGAAAGGTCAGATGAATTTCTGCTCTGCTCCTTGGCTTCTGGTACAGACAGGGGTCCACTGAAGCACTCCATGCTCATACCCTCCTGTTTACCATTCCTCTTGCTACTGGATGAGTGTCTTCTGACTGATGACTCTCTGCTCCCTTTTCCCTTCCTCTCTCATCCTTTGCTCAATCCCTCCCAGGCCTCTCAGATTCCTCTCTGTGGAAGACAGATCCATTCTATTTGTTCACAGTTTACTGTAGTATCATTTCTTTTTACACCAGCTGACAGTGCAGGAGCTTTCCCTCAGGACTTTGTCTTTACTCATCCCTCACCCTTCATCATCACTTTTACTCGTTACAGATCACGCTTTCCTCTCACAGTGTTCATTATTCAACACTACTTCTTTCTCACTACAGATCTCAAATTCTCCACTGACCTTGAAAAGCAGAAACTGCACCTTTGAACTTATCTCAAGCACGTAAAGAAGGAATCTACATCTACAGTCACTAGCTCCTCAGGTGATGTCAGTGCTGATCTCTTACTCCTTCCTGCCCTCCGTTAAGAGGGGGTGGCAATTCAGACAAGGCAACAGGTTGTACTAACCTTCCCTCCAGCTAAAGACAAGAATTAAGGACAGAATGAAGTCATCTCAGTACAGATTCATGCAACTAGTAAAATTAGGCTCCTGTGAGACCAAAGCTGAAGAAAGTGCTTTTCCCTCAGCAGAAGGGGCACCAGGAATTTCTCAGAGTGCAGACTCTGTTCAATGTGGCATCTGCTAAAGCAGGACGGACCAGGAGCTGCAAGACACCTTCTCTAAAGCCCGAAAAGTACTTACATTTCTTGCTCTGTTTTTCTACTTCAGCCTTTAATCTCTTGTACTTGTCTGTTCGATAAACCAGCACCCAAGTTATACCTGAAAACAAAACACTCAGCAAGTAACTCTGTGATCACAGCAAACACACACGCAAAGAATACACATCATGTCTACAGAACCACACTGTAACCTGCCAAAACAAAAGGCACCAGAAAGCTACATCATCCCTTTCCTTAAGTCTCCTTCCCTCAAGTCCCATGAAGCCATGCTGCCTATATAACAAATTACCTCAGAAGTTACCAGTTGTCTTACTGAGCACGGGACTCATTCCCTTCCTTCATGCCCACATTTCCCAGCTGTTGCTCACCTCAGAGCCACAAGCTGATTAAGGCAATCAACATCTTTGTGTTCTGTGCTTCCACAGCACCTAATTAAGGCCCAGGATTATTTCCCACTTCTACTGGGACCTGCCTGTTAGTAGGAGCACGTTTTGAAAAGGCAAATAGGGATGATAGGCTACAAGAGATTTCAAGAGGCTTTCCAGCACAACTCCTCACACTCAAAGACCACTCAAAACAAGTTCTGCCACAAGTGTGGAACCAGAGGTTTGTGAACAGTTTAATCTGAGCTTCTGCACAAAGCTTTTGGTGCCTTTTTTTAAAGCTTTGGTTGGACAACAGGGTTGATGCTGCTACGTCCCAGGAATCATCAGCTGCAGAGAAGGGAGCCCTGTGGATGCTGCTGAGGACAACACAACCTTGTGCTGTGGAAGGCAATGGATGTGTACACCACCTAACCCCAAACACGATGCAGTAGGGCTCCTAAACAGCAAGAATCACCTTCCACCTCAAGGGCACAGCATCTTCTACCTAGGACTCTCCCTAGACAGTGTGTTGTTGCTCTGGGGGGAGGGAGATTTTGGGACACAGCTCAGCGACAGGAAGAAGAGCCTGTGACTTCGGCTACCTCGAGAGGTGCCTATCCAGCTCATCCTTAAGGAGCTGCACTTATGCCAACACCTTAGGCTTAAAAAGCGCGTTCACCCAGCTGGAGGCAGCACCGCCTCAAGCTCGGGCGATTTCTTCCCGTCCTTCCCACAGCTCTCCAGAAAGCCCCCAGCGTCCCTTTCCCCGAGGTGAACCAGCCCAGCTCCCCAGCGCTCGGTTCTGCCCAAGAGCCACTCGCCTCTGTCCTCCGGGGCGGCTCCGCTCTCCCTGCAGCGGCCTCGGAGCCCCGGGAACCGCGTCTGGGCCCGCAGCCGCTCCCCTCGCACCCCCCACCCGGGCCTCCCCTCGCCCCGCGCCTCGTCCCGCAGCCCGGCCCGGCGCTCACCCTCGGCCAGCAGCGCGGTGCACACGGAGATGAAGACGATGAGCAGGGTGTCGGCGAACATGGTGCTCATGGCGCTGCCGGACCCGACACCTTCCCCCACACACACCCCGGCGCGTCGCCTGGCAACGGCCGGAAATGAAGGGGCGAAGGTCAGGGAGGGGACGTGAGCCAATGGGAGAGCGAGGAGCAGGCAGGAGGCGGGGACAGCGCGGCTATGCGCGGCTCTGATTGGGCGAAGCGGCTGTCAGTGCCGGCCACGGCGGATATGGCGGCCATGATGGATATGGCGGCCATGACGGATACGGCGGATATGGCGGCCATGGCGGATACGGCGGCCATGACGGAAATGGCGGCCATGGCGGAAATGGCGGCCATGGCGGAAATGGCGGATATGGCGGAAATGGCGGCCATGGCGGAAATGGCGGCCATGGCGGAAATGGCGGATATGGCGGAAATGGCGGCCATGGCGGAAATGGCGGCGGCTGCGCTGCCCCTGCCCCAGCCCCTGCCCCAGCCGCCCAACGTCCCGCCGCCTCAGCACCGCCCCCGCCAACCCGGCCCGGCCCAGCCCGGCACAGCCCAGGCGCTGCGCAGGGAGCTCGGCCCTCCCCTGCAGCCAGCACGGCGCTCCCCGATGTCTTTGCCAGGCCGCGGTGCCCTGAGGCCGCTTCCAGGGGAAGGGGCGCAGCGCAGCGCCTTGACTTCTGCTGAGCTCTGCCAGAGCTGCCGAGGCCTCAGCTGGAGTGCTGGAGCCAGCGCTGGGCTCCCCAGCTGCAGAGGGACAGGGAACTGCTGCAGAGAGGCCAGGGCAGGGACACCAAGATGCTGAGAGGACTGGAGCATCTTCCTGCTGAGGAAAGGCTGCGGGACCTGCGGCTGTTCAGCCTGGAGGAGACCAGGGGGACCTCATCAACTATTACAAGCACCTGAAGTGGGTGTCAGCAGCAAGGGCCGACACTTTTATCCACAGTGCCCGGCGACAGGACAAGGGTAATGGGCACAAGCTCACAAAAAGTTCCGCTAAACACAAGGAGAAGCTTCCTTGCTGTTTCAGTGAGGGAGCCCTGGCACAGGCTGCCCAGGGAGGGTGTGCAGGCTCCCCTGGAGGTTTCCAAACGCACCTGGACTTGTTCCTACACCCCCTGATCAAAGGGAACCTGCTTTAGCAGGGGGTTGGACTAGATGATCTCTAGAGGTCCCTTCCAACCCCCCCCCCATTCCGTGATTCCAGGCACAAAGGAGTTTGCTTGGGACAGCCTGCCTGGTTTCTAAAACAGTGCCCTCAGTTAATTTGCCAGTGGCATGAATGTAAATGTCCTGTTGGTGCATCGCAGTGGGAGGCGTTTTCTGGGATCAGGTATTTACAGATGCTGCTTCCTGGCCTTTAGCAGGGTTTGTTACAGCAAAGTGCTGATGCAGGGATTCAAAGGGACATAAAACCTCAGCAAATGATGGGACGAGACTAAAGGACGCTAATGAGGGCAGTGAAATAATGGCAAGAGTTTTGCAGAGAGACTAATTGACTTTTATTGAGGCTCTTGGAAGTTACACCTGGAGCAACAGAACTAGACCAAATCCACACGTAATGAAGTAAGGAGGCCTGGGAGGCAGACACACAGAGAAGGGAGGAGGGCAGGGCTGTGCCTCTGCCTGCGTAGTGGAGGAGTTTTCCGTCAGCAAAGAGCGATGCCCTGTGGGATTCCACACACAGAGCTGAGCGAAAAATAAGGACGATAAAAAGCCCTGCCATCGCCCCCAAATTAAACGCTCCATTCACAAAGATGGTGACAGAAACCATAGCTCAGAGAAGGCAGCACAAGTGAGGGTGTGAGAGTAGACAGCAAACAAATCTTCCAGCGGCCAGTGGCGTGTGCAGACAAAGAAACGCAAACGCCACACGTGTGCAGGTGGCTGCACGATGAGTCAGGCTGCAGCCACAGCCACAGCTCGGCACCCTCTGCGGTCCCAGGAAAGTCCTGGCACCTGCTCTGGGCACAGGGAGCTTTCTGCAACATCAGGGGAGGCCTGAGAGGAGAACCTGGCAGCGTGCAACGGGAACCCAGTGGGAGTGAGAGCCACTGGGGCACTGGGGGTGGAGTTAAGGATGAGTATTGCAGTTTAGGGCGAGCAGCAGGAAGATTTTAACGGCTGATGGTGTGGCAGGACTCGTGATCATATCTGGTGCCCTGCTGTGTGCTGCCTGATGCACTTGGCTCTGCCCTTTCTGCCTCTTTTTAGAGCTCCCTGGCTTTCCTGGCTGTGAAATGTATCAGTACCAATCAAGTCAATGTTTGGAAAGAGCTAATCATAGAATTACCTTTATTATAAGTGTGAGAGGAATAATCCCTTAGAGTGCCATGGGAAATAATTCACACCATATCAATTTCAGTACTGCCCGTGGCCTTTCACAGCACACCTGTGAAGCAGCAAGCCAGGCCAGGAGGGGATGGTCAGTGGCATGAACCTCTTTCCTCTCTAGTGTCTGTGTGTTGAACTGGAGGTAGAGGTGACACAGGCACTTTGTGCTTTCGTCCTGTGGTTTTGGATCACACCAGGGTCTTTATCAGCAGGGCTGGTGTTTCTTTTTCAGACAACAGAAGGCATATTCCCCTCAGTGGAATTTCCTTTTTGAAGCAGCCTTCTTTGCTTTGATCAGTGTGCAAAGGGCAGATGAAGAGTGGGGTGCAGTTTGATTCCGTCTAGCGAGCCTGGAACACGAGCAAAAGGAAAGTGTTTGCGTCATACATCGCTCTGGACGTGAGAGGTGGAGGCCAAGGCCATCACGAAGCATTCTAGATACAGCAGAGCTAACGTGGATGGAGGTAGCCTCAAAACCAGCTCAGACAGACACAAGTCCAAACACATTTCCTGTGCTGCAGTCTCCAGGCTTAAACCAAACCAACGGTGCAGTGTGTGTAAGAGCAGTGTGCCAAAGTGCCAGGGAAGTTTAGGGGAAAGCTGCCACCTGAAACGACCTGGGGCTTGGATCTGATTCACTTCCACTTTGCAGCCCTGGCTGGGTTCTGAAAGAGACAGTAATCTGATCTTTGCAAGTTCTCCTCGGTGTTCTGTGTGAATAAGCCTTGGATATCCTCAGCTCACAGCCCTCGAGGGCCCACCAAGAGGCATTCACTTATCCTTCCTTCTTCAAGGGTGTCTGCTCCTGCCACGTGTCAGGCGTCTGCTTTAGGAGGGGAGCTGGGGCTGAAGCGCCACGACGGGCATCCTGCAGAGACGCTCAGCTCAGAAGTGGACAGGCAGCACAGCCTGGAACAGCTTCAGCACAGCAGCAGACGTTTTGGCCTGTCCCCTAAGCGAGGCAGAGAGGCTGGCAGCAGCCAGCATAAGAACCCAGTAAGCCCGAGGTGCTGAGGGGGTTTTGCTGTTCAGATCTGGGTGTGGAGGTAAGAAAGACGAGCCGGGAATCGCTGCTGGGGCCCAGCGCTGTGCGCAGGAGCTGTACCTGTGGTCAGCACTTGGAAACTGGCCAGAGGCTGCGAGACTGTGCTGGAATTCATCCCTGCAGGGACTTCTTACAGCCCCTCCTGCCCTGGCACCAGCCACAGCCACAGCCCCTGGGAGGGAGCATGGCTGGATGGGGCAGGGACGGGTCACACCTTCCCCAGAGAGCCTCTTGCGTCCTGGGTAACGTTTCCAGGGACGTGGGACCCATCAGGCAAACATCTCCACACCTGCCGGAGCGGGAAGGTAAAAACCTCGCTGAAATGCACAGTGCTGTGGACAGGGCTGGGAGGGACCCTCTGGGCAGCACTTGGGCCATCCCCTGTCCCAACGCAGGGTCAGCTCTACTCAGAACTGTCTACGCAGGAGCTTTCCTCGTGCATTTCTTTCAAAGCCTGAGTGGCAATGTGTCCCTGCAGCTATCTCTTGCCCCGACTAAACACGCGGGGTTCCCGCTGCCCCTCTGCAGAGCAGGAGCACAGGCTGAGCCCCGGCCTCTGCCCGTCCGGGCTGCGGTGTTGTGCTGCTGGGACTGTCACCTTTCCACAGCCGCACGCTGTTGCCTCTTGGATCCAAGGTGCCCGTGGATCTTTTCTCTCTCTCTGTGAAAGGCCTGGCTGGCCGACGAGGTTCCCATCTCGGCGTTTGCACCGGGTGGTTACCCCGACCTGAGCACGACACTTGGACCCGCACCCCAGACTTTTCCAAGCCTGTTTCCACTTCGAGCTTCCGCGCTGGCTGCAGAGCGCCCGCGGCTCCCCCCGATTGCCAGACACAGCAGCCCAATTTTTATTCCCCTTTTGTTTTGGCTCGTTACCGTGTCCCCGAGCGCTCGCAGCGCCAGGGCCCGGGGGATGCGGGAGGAGCCAGGCTGGGGGGACACAGCACGGAGGGTGCTCGCTGTGACCCCAGCGCTTGATGGCGAGCAATCGCCTTTGTCCCCGGCCGGGGGAGGGCGACGGCGAGGTGCGGGCTCGTGCGGCCCCCGTGCCGTGCCGTGCTGTTCCGTGCCGTGCTGTGCCGTGCCGCGCTGTTCAGCACCGTGCCGTGCCGTGCCGTGCCGTGCCATGCCGCGCCGGGCAGCACCGTGCTGTTCCGTGCCGTGCCGCGCCGTGCCGTGCTG
>WBNH01010049.1:607495-662385 GCA_013401255.1 Urocolius indicus
GCTGCTGGCCCCGTGTGCTGCTCCTGGCCCCGTGGGCTGCTGCTGGCCCCGTGGGCTGCTGACTGGCCCCGTGGGCTGCTGCTGGCCCCGTGGGCTGCTGCTGGCCCCGCGTCTCCCGGGGGCTCCCGGCCACGGAGCGAATGGATTCCCGTTTTGTTTTTCAGCGGTGTGGGGTCGTGCCCTGGGAGTGCCTTTTCCCGGCCAACTTTGGGGTGGCAGGAGTGGAAATTCTGCAGCAAATGCTGACTCACAGCAGCAAGGCGACCTCCGAGCTGTGCCCGGGAGGAGAACGGTCCCCTGCGAGCTGCTCCGGCCGGGGTTAATGCGGCTGTTCTCCGGGAGGCGGCTGCAGCCGAGCTGCGGCACAGGGCAGCTCCGGCAGCCTCACCTCCCCCTCGCTCGGCTTTCAGGGCTTCTTGCTTTATTTTGGGTTTTTTTTTAGGGCTGGCTCTTTTTTTCTTTAGTTATTCCAGCAGCACAGACATTCTACCCGCATCTGTAACAAGAAGCAATACCTTGGAAATAATTCTTAGTAGATAAATTGAACGTGGGCCGTCACAGGGGGAAGACAGAGCTTTATATCTGGGTTGATTCTTCCTTTTTCTCTTGAAGGATGGCATAACCCAACAGCTGTACCTCAGCCCATAATAACGGTGTCTTTAAGAATGTGTCTCTAAGTAGCCTGGTGATTCTTGGACCGTTGTTGATGCTGCAAGGGGGAAAAATCCAGATATAACAGGGTAGGGATGGTGAGAGAGGATGCAATCTCCTCCACTGGGAACCAAAGCTGGATTGCTCGTGCAGTACAGCTCCTGGTGACTCAAACACGCTGGGTTTGTCTGCTCTCTGGTGCGTGGGTCTGCTTCTGTGTGGCTGTCCCAATAACAATCGTGTCTGACGCCGCTGAACTCTTGTATCTCTGAACACCGTGTCTCTGGCCCACAAGGTAAAAGCAGTGATTACAGTACAACGTGCCACGGTTGTTCTCGACTTCAAAGGGAAAATGTTCAGTAGCAGCAGGCTGCCTTAAAAAAAAAATTAGGGAAACGGTTCTTTCTAGCAAGGGAGATGGACTAACTGGCTTTTCCTGTCTCTCAGCTTTGATTTCTGCCCCTCCAGTGATTGCTGGCTGCTAAAAAACCTCTGTGCAGTGCTGCTTGTTGAAGGGAATCCAGCAGATTGGTACAAACTTTGTGGGGAAAGACTGTAAGAGATATGCTGGCACAGCCAAGCTTGCTCGATTGAGAAGCAACAGGATAAAAGGGCCCAGGGCTTGTGCACACAAGCTCTCAAATTCACAATTGCCACCGTTTCGAGGCAGGGGGGTAGTGGGACTGTCCCCAGCTGGCTAGTGACAGTGCCCTGTGCCAGGCCATGCTCCAGGAGGGCAGCGCTGGGGTTGCTGTGGTCTGGGCTAAAGGCTTGCCTGCAGCTAAAACCCATGCCAGGGGCTGCCATGCCGCTGTGCTGGCTCAGGGTGAAAACAACACTCCTTGAGGGAAAGCGAAGGAGGTTCCTTTCCCACTGGGAAAGTGGCAAATGTACCTAACTCTCCCTCACACCAACTGAGGCTTGTTGTCATAACACACCCCTTGGCAGCACAGCAGCCCAAAGATAAAGGAGTGTATTTGCCTTCCAAGGCTCCCCCCACAGCTTCTCCCGCTGCTGCTTTTGAGTCTAAGATGGGGGAAAAAAGCTCCACAGTCCCAGCTCCCCATCCCTCTGATGTACCAGCGCAGTCAGGCTGTGGAAGGAAGAGATCCTGTCTGTAGCTTGCCACAGCTTGTTTTGCGTGGTGCCCTGGGGAAGCTGGCATCGGAGGCAGCCAGCCTTCCCCAAAGAGCTGAGGGCAGCGTTTGGCTGGCGGCTCTTAAAGGCGAACTGGCGAGAGCTCCCAGTTCAAAGGCTGCCCGCTGAGCTTCGAGCAACTTCCAGTACTCCAATGGGAGGTGGAAAGCCTCATTTCTCTCCTGGTTTTTGGCTCTTTAAACAAATCTGGACTCTGTTGTCAGGAAAGCTGGGGAGCTGCAGAGGTCCCGAGTGGGCTGTGATGCTGCAGCCGCTGCGAGTGCTGCGAGTGCTGGGTGCGTGGCCGCTGATTTGTGGCAGCTCAGCTGGGACAGGCTCTCCACAAAAGCTTGATAAGAGGCAGCATTTCTCCTGTTGTCCCCCAAAAATCCCAGCACCGTGCAGCCTGGGCAAAGCTTGCTGCAGTCTCCTGATGTGGAGAAGATGGCATGGCGTAAAGACTCCTTCTTGTGCCAAAGCCAGAGAGAACTGCAGCCGCCGCATTTCCCTAGAGGGATTCCCAAGGCCGGTTGTACCATTTTCTTTCATCCTATATGCTTTCAAGTGCTCTGCTAAAGTTCTTGTTTCCTTCCTATACCCGATGGTCTTTGTGCTAACAGCTTTTTCCCTCCCTCCTGCAAGAGATTCCTGACTCTCAGGGACTGCAGAGTGCAGGGCAGGCAGCCAGGCTGCAGGCTGGAGGAAAGCTCAGCAAAACTTACTACTGAGATGAGCTGGGAAGTGTTGGGATACCTCCCTGAGCTCTTCACATGTCCTCACGTCAGCTTAGCTCCTGGGGCGTTACAGCTCTGCCAGCACTGCTGGAGTGTGGCTTGGTCCCAGCAGCAGTGGGAGGGAGCATCTGGTGCTGAGGTGGTTGCAGCGTGGGGAGAGAGCTCTTTGAGCTGAGGCTGAAGCTTTAATGGCTTGTCCCCACGTGCTGCAAAGCGAGGTGCTGATGGCTGCCTTCCAACAGGAGGTTGTAGGAAAAGACACGTTTACAAAGAGCTGAGTGCTTTTGTTGGCTGCCAGACCCTCAGACTAGTGAGGGCTGACTATGAGTGCCACAGTGGCCCAGTGGCTGCTTTGTTTGGATGTTGAGTTAGAAGTTGGAGGTGTCTGTTTGAACGTGCAGCCCCAGAGTTTCCCAGACTGCAGAGCACCGGGATTGCAGCCTGTGTTCAGCCAAGTGTGTTCTGCACTGCTAATCTATGAGGCACTTCTCCTTTAAACACCAAAAGTGCTGAGGCTGAGCTGCCTGCCTAGGAGAGTGAGCAAGCCATGAGGCTGAGGCAGGCTGGCATCACCCAGCCAGGGAGGGACAGCGAGCGTGTTGGTCTCCAGGGAAGCGGTACCTCAGCTGTGGTGCATCTGCATGAAGCAGTTCCCCGTCCACGTGGGACTTCTTGCACGGCAGAGCTCAGTCCCCCGCACAGGCAAGGGGACACGGAGCAGCCCGGGGGTCACTGCTGCCTCGTCACCACCTGCATGCCTGGAAGAGACCTGGGAGACCCAGCAGTGACGCGGGAGGGAGCGGTGTGAAGGGGACTGGCAGGGATGGCAGCAGTCCTGTGTTGGTTCAGCACCGTTTCCTGGTGACGTTCATTCCGTGGCTGGCAGGAGCCCTGAATCACAAGGTCTGACTTGTCAAACGCTGGTGTCAATGTGTGCTGGAGACTCGTCAAACTTTCTAGCAGAACGTTATCCTGTGCCAGCCCCTGATCAGACTGATACACGGGACGTTTTGATGGGTCAGCCCTTTCCTCTGACAGATTGGGTGTGTGTGGGTTTGCTGTGGAGCCTGCTTGCTGTAGTCCCGTGGGCTCAGCCAGCTCCAGGCTATGCAGTTTGCAGCAGGGGCTCGAGAAAAACAGCCTGTGCCCAAGAGGGGTGGAGTAGGAGGGATTGTGTTAGGGGGTTTGTTTTCTCCCCTGCGTGTAGTCTGCGTTCAGATCCTCTGTGTCTGTGTGTGTGAGCCTGTTTGGACTCCAGCCCAGGGCTGCCGATGGCACGAACGTTGTCCCAGGGTGAGTGAAGAGCAACCTGGCTATCCCAGTCCCAAACTGGTTTGCCTGTGGCTCACAAAGGGAAAGGCAGGAATGGTGAACCTGCCTGGGAATGCTCTGGGTGGAGGCCCAGGCTTTTTGGTACAAGAATAGCAAGTTTCCAGTCCCAGTGCTGCCACATAGATGTGCTCCATTAGGACTGGAAAGGATTGTGTGGGTCACGAACTAGCTCTGTGCAGTCACAGGAGGACATTTAATAGATGTTCTTGGACCCTTCCCAATTTGGGATCTGTTCTGTGTGTCACCCCAGCCTACTGAGCACTTTGTAAATACTCTATAATTAACCTTACAAAAAGAGACCAAAATCCATGGTGAGTGTGCTGCTGGAGAGGAGGGCAGCATTGCCCCAGCTGCTGATGTCAGGGACCCAGCTGAGCCTGGAAAGGAAGCCATGCTACAGAGGACAGCAAAGAAAGGCCACAAGTAATCCCAGTAGCCCCTGATGTGATCTTATGGACCAGATCCCAAAACTGGACACTGTTTCATCCCCAAGGATGTGATGAGGACACCCTAATGGGATTGCTGAGGATGCAGAGCCATCGATGGCCCCTGCTGAGCCTGCTCCCATCCAGGCCCTCCGGGAAGGGCTTACGGCAGTGGCGTCCCTAGAGAGATAACCCTAAAGCTTCTCTTGCTGGTGGGAGGTGGGATGTGACTGCTGCAGTCTGTCCTTGCTCCTGGCTGTAGCATTTGTTGTGGGCCAAGGGCATTGTTCTGCTGGGCAGGACTCTCCTCACGGTGAGCACCTTGGCCTGGAGTGAGCAGCCTGTGGCGGTGGCAGGAGTCTGTGCCTCTCTTCTTTGCACACTGGAACCCAGCACATGCCTCTCCTGATAGGTCTTGCTTCTGGCACAGGCTTTCTCCCTGTACCTGCTCCCGAGGCACTGGCAGATTCTGTATTTCTTTAGGGCTGGAATGTATTTAACTGAGATGAGTCACTTCTGCAAGGTGTCTGGAGCCCTTGGGAGCATGAGAGGTCCTCCCTGCTGCTGTATTGGGAACTCAACAGCTCTGCGTCGACATCTCTCTGCCCTGCCAGGCTCCCACTCTGAGCAAGTGGATTTTAGCATGTCCACGTGCACAAAGGTTTATGGATTCCTCCCAGCCCAGCATAGGCTTTACCAGGCAGAGGCAGAAGTACCCAAACTGCCACGTCAAGCCACAGCTAACCTGGGGCTGAAAGCATCAGCTGAGTCCTGCCTGGTACCTTCCTGCAGCGACTGGCTGTAGCACTGTCAGCTTTCTCTCTAATACCCGTCTGAAGTTGTAACCCACTGGCTGATCAGAGCTGCCCAGGAGGGATTGTGGGATAATCTGCATAATAATATTGGGGAATTAGTCAACTCATGAAGAATATGAGGCCGTGAGTGAATGTGAATTAAATACGTCATGTAATTAATACCTTTTAAATAAATGTCAGGGGTAGGGCTTTGAACACTCATCTGTGGAGTTTCTCCCCCTGTGCAGCACCTCTTTCCTTTTGGGCAAATGTGGAGTTCTTCCCCAGGTGCCTTCTCTGTCTTCCCAGCAGGATGAAGCTGTACTTCTTCCTCTAAACACTACTTATTTATGTGTGCTTGGTTCAGGGGAGGAATCCTGCCCAGGGAGCTGCAGCTGCTTCTGTTCAGGAACAACATCCCTGAGCTTGCATCTCGCACTGTGATGTGCTGGTACCTCCCTCTCAGCCGTCTGTGCGTGGTGTGGGTTGGTTTGCACAGCTTTCTCAGGGAGCAGCTCAAGCACAAACTCTGGGGGAGTGGAGCTCAGTGGGTCGCAGGCAGTTTGAGTTGCCCTGGCTGTGGTGGGTGCGTGGCAGGGAGGCCGGGGCTTCCCACCCATGGGCCTGGCGAGTCCTGCAGCCGCTTCATGCAGCTAACAGGGGCAAGGTCCACTTGGCAACAGGGGAGGCTCAGAGGATGCCGTGTCCTGTCTAGATTTAGTTTTAAACAAGTTCTGGAGGAGAAGAAGAAAGCTTTTTGCTTGAGAAAGCATCCTGTTGCTGGGAGCGCGCTGCGGCTGAATCACCGTTGGTGTTCGCTTTGGGTCACGGTGAGGTCCCGCTCAGACCACGCAGCTCTGTGGAAGGGGCTGAGTAGAGTTCAGGAGCCCCCATCGTGCCTCACATCTTCCTGCAGTGAGGTGTGTCGTGGAGGGCAGAGCTATGGATGGGGCTCAGAACCAGAGTTTTCTGTATTAGGATTCATCCATAGCATCGTGTCATCTTTCCCAAGTCATCCTCCCTTTGCCTCTGCAGCCCTGGGCTTCTAGGAGAAGAAACAATGGTCATCTCCCCTGGCAGAAGCAGCCAGGGATTGGCAAAGGCAGGAATCTCAGCCCAAGTTGCCCTGTCACACGTGTCCTGGGTTGCTGTGCATCCAGGCTGGCTGTACCCTGGCACGGTACTTCACAGTCCTGCTTTGCTCTTGGTCTCTCAGGGTGCCTGCAGACCTCCCCAGAGCCTCCCAGCTCTCCTTTCCAGTTATTAGTGGGTTTTTCACACTTGTGATCAATACCAGTCACACGTGTGTGGGCAGTGCTGGTTTGGGAGGGTGGGTTCCAGCAGGGGACTGGTGTCATTCGTGTAGGGGGGACTCTTCCCAAGGCTGGCAGTTTCGGTTCCCTGCTGCAAAGGGGAATTCGTAGCCACTGCGTTTCTGGTTTTAATTCCTCCTTAACATACAGTGTTCACCCACCGAGGGGAAAAACTGCCTGTGCAGCTCTAGGAGGTATTCACACTGGCTTCAGGGAATGCCCCTTGTGAACCTGTCTTGTTTCCATCGCAAACAGTTGGGAGGAAAAACCTTCTCCACTCGGGCCTTGCTGAGGTTTGCTGCCCCGCTAAGGAGAGCTGAATGCAGCCTTTGGGCTGGAGGAACACGCCGTGTCCTCTGCTCTCCCTGCAGGTAGAATGTGTGAGCAGTGTCCTGGCCCACACCTGTGGGACCAAAGTGGTTTGTGTGCCTCTTCCTAGAGCCTGGAGGTGACATCCCTGCCCACCTGGGCCGCACGGGATGCTGAACCTGAGCTTGGTCCTTCAAGCAGAGTGTCCTTGTGATTGTCTTTGTCCACTGCTTCCAATAGCTCTCCAAAGCCCACCACAGAAAAGGGAAGGGTCTGTAGCATCTGCCAGGATGCTTTAGCCAAGAGGCACTTGCTGCCTCAGAGCACTGGATGGTAAATGCAACCAGGATACACTCCAGTCCCTGTCCTAGACCTTGGTGGGAGGACGTGTTCCTGTCTCCAGCTGCTGGGGGCTGCTTTCTCCTTGGGTTTTTCTTACTGTTGGGCGCCTGAAGTTGTGGGGTATGCTACAAGAGAATGATTTTCAGAGCCCATGGGTACTCCTTTCCTTTATCAGCTTCCCAGGATCAATGGACCAGAAATTAGCGTGCGTAAGGCAGGAGAGAGACTGGCAGGAACTGTCTGATGCCCTCAAACGATTTCATTGTCCGTCTGCACGCTGAGGTCCCAGGGGAGAGTGTGAGTGTGAGTGCAAGTGGTGTGTAGCTGCTGGTGGGAGCCCTGCTCCCTCCCCCGGGCTGGGGAAAGCGGTTTCTGGTGCAGATCTGTATGGAGCCTGCTGATCTGCAGGCTGGGCATCTGCCTGGGTGCCTGTGCTTGGAAGGTGGCTTGTCCCTAATTGCAAAGGGCTTGGGAAGTTTGGTGTCCTTGGCAGCTGTGGCCAAGGCTGAACCCTGCTGTGCTGTGTCTCCCCACTGCATGGGGAGGCTGGAACGTTGGGAGGGAGCGGGGAGGAGGAGTGGAGGAGAGGCCCCGTGCATGCCCGGGCTTTGCGAAAGCCGTGGGATACAGCTGGAGAAGCGATAGGGCTGAGGCAGGCTGGAGAAGCGTGTGGGGAGGGGGAAAACAGAGGCGACAGAGCGTGGCCTCTGGCTTTGTGTCAGCCCGTGCTGAAGGGCCAGGCTGGCGTTGCCTTGCAGGGCTTTGTTCTGGGTGGCAGCAGCTTGTTGCAGGGCAGAGCAGGGCTGCCGACGTGGCTGGGGAAGCTCAGCTTGCCGCTTGTGAGAGGGGGGAGGAGGAGAAGGTGGGATGCTCAGGGAGACCCCCGTCCATCCCTGACCCAAAGCCCAGCCTTGTGCCCAGGGCTGCAAGGACTGCTATGGGGTAGCCTGAGCCGGTTGGGTCCGCGGCGATGCTGTGTGTGGAGGCTGACTCACAGCCCAGCCCTCACAGCCAAGTCGGGTCAGCCTGGCCTGGAGGGGAAGAGATAGTCTCTGGGGACGTGAGAATGCCGTCAAATCTTCCAGCTTCTCAGGCAAACAGCCTTGCCCTCTGCCTGCCGGGGTGACCTCCTCTGCCAGGCATGCGTTCTCCTCCCTGTTCCCTCTCGCTGCTGCTGTCCTCAGCTCTGCGTCTGGAGGCTGCCAGCCAGGTACAGAGCAGGCGACCGAGCCAGCAGGGAGGTGGGTTGATGGAAAGAGCCGTGGGCAGGCTGGGGGAGGCAGGCTGGGGCAAGCAAACCTCTCTGCGTAAAGCAGAGCGCTCAGCAGAGGCTGTTTGTGGTAAAAGAGGCCAGGAGCGGCTCGGCAGAGCATCTGCAGCAAGCCTGGCTGTAGGAGGCGAGGCAGCTGGGTTTGGCACCGAGCAGTGGGTGCTGGGGGCCGGGCTGGCGCAGGGCTGGAGCAGCAGAGCATTCCCCTCTGCCTGACCTCGGCTCTGGCTGCCCGGGGCCGGGGCGGCTGCCAGGTGGTGATGCGAGCTGCACGGCGGCCAAGGGCTCGCATGACTAAGGAGAAGGGACTGACGCGGCCGGAGGGGCTTGTCCCCGCAGGCTTGTCCTCTGAGCGGTGGTGGCGGGGCCGCTGTGCCCCTCGGTGTGCCCGGTGTGCCCGCTGCCGTGCCGGTGCCCGAGCAGCTCAGCTGCCGCATGAGGTGCCCGTCCCTGTGCCAGCAGCGCTCTTGGGGCTCTGACTCCGGCACTCGGAGCCACGTGGCTTTTCAGCCGCTGGCTCTGCAGTGCCCTTGGCCTCCCTGTGCCAAGAGGCACCAGGATATGCTCGTGGCTGCTCCTCCCAGCCCTGGCAGCTGTTGCACAGATCTCTGATAAAGTCCCAGGGCTCCTTTCCTGGTGTCTTTCCACTCTGGGCTTTGTTTAGGGTATGAAAAACATCTGTTTCTCTCTCTCCCTTCCTGCCCGTGCTGTGGTGGGGTTTCTGAGCTGGAGAAACCAAGACACTGAGGCTGCCTCCCAGGGAGGACGTTCAGTCCCGGTGCCACACGCAGCTCTGCTCTCTGGGGAGCTGCTGGGCAGGCTGGAGCTGGCCACAGGAGCCCTGGGGGTGCAGCGGAATCTGGCCACGGCAGCTCTGGGGGTGCAGCTGAAGCCAGGCAGCAGCAGACTGGTTTTCTGCTGCCATTTGTGCCCAGAACTGCAAGCAGAGCGTAGGAACTGAGGAGAGAGAGGCAGAGAACAAGCTTGGTGCTGCTTCCACACTGAAAGGCCCCACGGTGACGCCTGTGGAGCTCTCGGTGGCTTCAGACTGTGCCTTTGAGGGGAGCAAAAAGGTGCTGAAGGTCCAGCAAGCTGTGCCCCAGGCACCCAGGGTTGGCAGTTACCTGGGGCCATCCACATCTCAGACACCATTTATCACTGACTTGCTGCCTTTGCTGTTCCTCCCCAGTCCTCAGTGTGCTCCAAGATCGTCCAGCTGCTGGGCCAGAACGAGGTGGACTATCGGCAGAAGCAGGTGGTGATCGTGAGTCAGGACAGCTTCTACCGGGTCCTCACCTCGGAGCAAAAATCCAAAGCGCTCAAAGGCCAGTTCAATTTTGACCACCCAGGTGAATGGAGAACAGATACCGGGGCTGTGTCGTGGGGTGGGAGGCGAGGGTTAGAGCAGGACCCCCAGCTCCACCAGCACAGAGCCTCCCACAGACACTCTGTGGGGAGCAGGAGGGAGTTGGAGGGGTTGGTTAAGTGCTTGTGGAGCTGGGTGCTCCCCTGGCAGGGCGGCTGGAGGCCACTTGTGTCCGCTGCAGTACAACCTCTGGCTCTTGGGAAAGAAACTGCCTTCTGGGGCGGAGTGTTTGGGGTGAGAAAGAGCAGGTTGTGAACCCTCAGGCTCCTTAAGGTGCTTCTCCCTGTGAAACGTTCCCCCATTTGGAAACCTTTCTGGTGCAGCTGGGTTGGGAGCAGGAAGATTCAGCCTGGCACAGTCCCTGGCGCCAGCAGCTCTCTGTCCCTCCTTCAAGGAGGGAGCCGTCTGGTGCAGCTGCTCTTCAGACCCCTCCACACCGAGGGAGCCTTGTCCTGTGGCTACAACAGGAGCTCTGGGCTTGGTGGGGACATTCCAGAACCGCTGTCCTTTGGTCCCCGTGAGGACAATGGCCAGAGGCAGTGAGCACTGAGCACACAGAGCCCTGTCTGTCTGCTGACTCAAGGCTGAAACACTGCTCCAGTCTCTCTGCGGGCTGGAGCCCTGAAGGAGATGCCTTCCCGAGCCTGTACAAGGGCAGTATTGATATCTGTGAGCCAGAACCCAGGCTGGTGCAAAGCACTGAAGCCCCAGGGGCTCTGGGAGAGCTGGGCCTTGCTGTGCTCACAGGGATGTGCAGGACTTTTCTCCCTAGTCAGTACATGTGCCTGGCCCCAGCACGGGCTGCCAGAGGCTCTGGCTGGGCTACGCTCAGCGTCTGGTGGGTGGGAGAGGTTGCCAAGCTGCCTCTGTTAACGTTTCCTCTCTCCTCAGATGCCTTTGACAACGAGCTGATCGTGAAAACGCTCAAAGAGATCACGGAAGGGAAGACGGTCCAGATCCCTGTCTATGACTTTGTCTCCCACTCCAGGTCTCACAGCTGCTCCTGCCTCACTGTGCCTGTGCTAACGAGCCACTGCAGTGCAGCACACAGCCCCAACACCCCACAGCCCACCCCTCCCAGCCCCAGAACCTGCCGGAGGTTCAAGCCTAACTGCTCCACACCCCTTGGTTAGAGGATGCAGGGCAAACACAGGTGCAGGGTGAGGGTCTGGAAAGCCATACAGTGGCATCCAGCAATGTTCAGGTTGTCAGTGGAGGGGGGTTACGGCCCCACTTTTCTCCCTGCATCCACACTTCCTCTCCTCACAAACTCTGTTTGCAGCTTTAACAAATATTGCAGGCTCAAACAGCCCAGCGCTGCCAGGAAAGGAGGAGGATGGCAGTTCTTGCTCCTGTGTTAGTCTTCCCTTGCACATGTTTGGCTTGTTCTGGTGTGCCTGTGACCCTGCTCCGTGGCCCACAGAAGCACTGTGCTGTTTGGGGAGTGCTGCCTGGTTCCTGAGGAAGCAGAGCTGCCCTTTGCAGGTTCCCGTGGGTCAGGCCCCATGCACAGGCTTTCTGGGCTTTGTGGCTTGGCACACAGCACTCACAAGCAGCAGCTGGCCGAGGCAAGGTGGGGGGTAGAAGGGTTAGTTGCTTCCTGCTCTGTCAATTTGTCCTTCTAGGAAGCGTAACATATGCCGTGGGTTCCCTTCACTGGGCTGGGTCTGCCCTCTCCTCATCCCCTCTGCCCTGATGCAGCAGTGGTGTCCCAGGCTTGGAGCAGTACCAAGGAGCGCCGCTGTTTTCCACCCATCTCTCTTGGCTTGTTTCTCCCCACCAGCATGTTGTGACTCTCCTTCCCTCTGCTAGGAAAGAGGAGACGGTGACCGTGTACCCCGCCGACGTGGTGCTCTTTGAAGGCATCCTGGCCTTCTACAGCCAGGAGGTGCGGGATCTGTTCCGCATGAAGCTCTTTGTGGACACGGACGCAGACACCCGGCTGTCTCGCAGAGGTGAGGCCCCAGCGTGCCTCGTGCAGCAGGGACAGAAATGTCACTCAAGTGATCTGGGCAGAGCCAGGGGACAGGGACCGAGGCAGAACTGGAACTGGCACAAAGCTGTGCTGCTGCTGGCGAAGAGCCAGGGAGCTTTTCCTGCCCGCTGCAGTGTCAGCGTTGTGGCAGTGCAGAACACAGACAACACCTCGCTCTGTGTCTCTTAGGATCCAGTTGGGTTTTTTGCTGCTTTGTCTAGGATTCCTCCTTTGATGCACAGAATAGAATCATAGAATTGTTTTGGTTGGAAAAGACCTTTAAGATCATCAAGTCCAACCCCTCCCCTCACCCTGCCCAGCCCAGCACTGACCCCTGGCCCTCAGCACCTCAGCTACACGGCTTTGCAGTGTCTCCAGGGATGGGACTCCAGCAGCTCCCTGGGCAGCCTGAGACAGGGGCTGACAACCCTCTCAGGGAAAAACCCTCTCATCTCCCATCCCCTTGTGCAGGTTGAGGTTCTTGCCTCTTGTCCTATCACTCGTTACTGGGGAGAAGAGAGAAACCCACGCTGCTACAGCCTCCGGTCAGGTAGTTGCAGAGAATAATCGTGTCTCCCTTCAGCCTCCTTCAGGCTGGCATGCAGCAGTGTGACTGCCGAGTGTGCTGTGTCCTCAGCTGGCCCTGTGGCACAAGCCCTGTGCCATCAGCTCAATGGCAGCTGCTGTGGATCAGCAGGTGTCAAGTTTTTCCCTGTGTTTCAGTGGAACTCTTTGTGTTCCAGCTTGTGCCCGTTACCCCTTGTCCTGTCACTGGGCACTACAGAACAGAGTGTCACCCCATCCTCCTGACACCCACCCTTTAGGTGCTTAGAAGTGCTGAGATCCCCACCTCAGCATTCTCCAGGATGAACAGCCTCAGGTCTTGCAGCTTTTCCTCATAAGAGGGATGTTCCGGCGCCCTGATCATCTCGGTAGCCCTGCACTGGCCTCCCTCCCCTGTCTCTCTTGAGCTGGGGAGCCCAGAATTGGACACAGGACTCCAAATGATGACTTAGAGATTCCCTTCAGACCTCTGTGCTGTAATGAGGGGAACTTGTCTCAAAGTGTGAGCCTGAGGTTTGCTTGTGTGCGTGGGACTTTTCAGTCTGCCAGAGAACTGGTCTTGCCTGCCCTCCTGCTGTCAGACTGATACACAGCATCCTCTGCTGTTGGATGTCATCAGCACTGATGAGAAGCTCCTTTTAACTCATCCTTCTTGACCCTGCCCCTCTGTTCTTTGGTGACTCATCCAGGGAGGTGACAGCACAGTCATTGCAGGGAGAGCTATGAGCAGATCCCAGTTTTGCAAGAGCCCACAACGTGAACCTTAGCCCTTAAATAGACTGTGCTGTGCAGGAACGTGGCTTTGCACCCAGCCATAGGGTAGCACATGGTTTTGGCAGTGCCCTGTATCAGCTGTCTGAAGGCAAGGCCTCGCTTTGTTCATTTCCACACGACTGTGTGTGCACCTCAAGTGTGCTCTGGAGTGTGTGGTTCAGTCACCTGGGACTTGTTACAGAACTCTGAGTTCAGGGCTTGAGAACTGGTTGAGATCCCACTGATTAAGAACCAAGACCATCCATCTGCTGACAATGCAGAGCTAAACCCCGTCGTGCTGCAGCTGTTGGATGAGATCCTGAGCCCAGGCCTTTCTTGGGGTGTTTCTCCCACTCCTCATCAATTGCTAAAGCTTTGCAAAGGGGCTCTTGGGCTGGTTAAAGTGTCAGCGTCCCCTGCTTAGGGCAACTGATTGGCCTCGTGGGAAGGGAGCTCAGCATTTGGCAATCTCCTGACCTGCTGTCAGCAGTTGGTAGGACAACTGCCGTGGCAAATGTTTACTGTATGTCTCCCTGGTACTTCTGGGAAAGGAGAGCCTGTGTGTGAGGTGCTGAAGGTATAATCATGTCCCTGGAATGTGCCTGGAGGCAGCTTGTAGCAGCAGCCTGGATCTTGCATTGTGACACAGCCCTGAGTCATCTTGCTCTCTCAGAAGTCCTGGAGAGCTGCAGCAGTGGGCTTCTGGAGATGAGGTTCTTGGAAATACAGCTGACAGCTCAGTTGATCAATAGTGCTGGGGTTCAGTGTGTGTCACTCACACTGTCCCCATCTGGGCACCTCTCCCAAGAAAATCGCTGCTCAGTGTGTGGGGCAAGGTCTGCCAGGTGCCCGAGCCGTGCAGAGCCCACGCTGGCAGAGGGCCCTGGCTGCCCTGTCCTCACCAGCTTCCTTACAGCAAAGATCAAGGCGGGTGTCAGGTGCATGTTTCAGGCCTGATCTGAGTGACCCCTGCCTGCTGTCCCTGGATGGCTGCTGACCTGGCCTCGGGCCATCTGCCTGCCCTCTGTGAGCGCACAGTCTGAGCCTGAACTGCTGGCACCCATTGCTTTGGAGTCACTACAAGACAGTGGGCTTGCCCTGCTGTGTTCTACCCTGGGAGCAGGCAGGAGAGTTTTGCCCTGTCAGGACCAGCCCTGCAGCCTGGGCCCTCAGCCTGTGCAGCTTGCAGGCCTCCTGCATGCCATCCTGGGCCTGCTGTGCTGACAATACACCCTCGCTGTGCTCCTTCCCTATCCCAGAGCAGCCAACAAACAGGGTGTGAGACCTGGGAAAGAAAAGTCTGTTTTCTTTTCCTTGCCTGTTTTTTCTGTATTGTTTGAGCTGGGCCCTGCTCCTGCTCTCTGGAGATGGCACGGAGCTGGCTCGAGCAGCCTGGGCTGGGCAAAGCCATTGCTGGAGCAGGCAGGGAGCTGGCACACATCCCGCTGCCAGCCCTCTCCTGCCCCCAGAGCCTGCCCTGCTCGGGGCTGTGAGAGGGCACGCTGCAGGGCTGCTGGCCAAGGGCAAACGGGGCCACGGGGCTGGTGCCAGAGCAGCACTGTCCTGGCTCCCCGAGCACACGGCAGCGACTGCCCGGCAGGCTGGCAGCGCCCTAGCCTGGCTCTGCCTGGCACGTGGAGAAGGCTCCCTGAGTCCAGCCCCGGTGCCAGGCGCTGGTGTGCTGGGAGAAGCCCCTTGGGAAGAGCCACGAGCCATCTGCTCAGCCACGGGGCTGTTTTGGCCCTTGACCACGGATTGAATTCCTGCTGAACTGGGGCACTTGCCCACACTTTGGATCAGAGGTGGCAGGGGCCCAGGCACCCTGTGCAAACAGAGCCTGAGTGGCAGAACAAGCGGGAGGCCAGCTTGTGCTCTCCTGGCTTCCTCCCGGGCTGATCTGTTCCAAACACACCCTCAGCCTCTGATTGCAGGAGCCTGCTTTGCCTTCTCATCCCACTCAGCTGGGGACAGCACAAGGAGCCTGGCAGAGCTGGGCAGGTGGGTGACTTTTACTCTGCTCACCTCTGCAGACCTGAGTTAGACTGTGCTTTCGTGTGTGTATGAGTGAAGCTCACTGCTCTTCTGTTCTGTGGGAACCTCTGCGCTGGGATGACGGCGAGAATGTCCCGTCCTGCAGAGGGATGGGAGGGATGCAAGGGCTGAGGCTGGGAGCAGTCAGGGCAGGGGTGGCTCTGGTTAGAGCTGGAGTGTGCTTGCAGAGCTGAGGACAGAAGGAGGTGGGCAATGAAAAGCACTTGGTTAGGCCAGACAGCCTTTGGCTCCTGGGAAGGCTTGGAAGGGGGTTAAAAGCGCGTGGCTGGGCTGGGGTGTGCTCAGACACGTGGGCAGCAGCTTGCAGGAGCAGAGACCATGGGCAGAGTACCTGGGTGGCTGGCCAAAGCTTGTACTGAAGGGAAGAGGGATGAAGCCATTCATGTCTCAGCTCCTGACTGTGCCTTGCATCTTCCCCACAGTGCTCCGAGACATCAGTGAGAGAGGCAGAGACCTCGAGCAGATCCTATCTCAGTACATCACCTTTGTCAAGCCTGCCTTTGAGGAGTTCTGTTTGCCAGTAAGTAAGGGGACTGCCAAAAACGCCTCGTACCCTGCCCCAGCTCCTCAAACATTCTGTGGCATTTTGTGCCCCAGAGCACACGTCAGCCTGCCTTCCCTTCCCCCCTCCGTGCAGGCACTGGCAGCAACGGGGGTGCCAGCGCTGGCTGGGGCAGCGTGAGGTGGGGACTGTTAATGCAGCCAGTGCCTTCCTGGTGAGATCACCATCCCCTACGGGAAGGACAACACAGCAGAAGAAGCCCCTCTCTGCACAGGGTCTGGCAAAGCAACAGCAGGCAGCTCAGCAGGTGCCAGTCCTGGAGGGAAGATCCTTGGCTGGAAGGGGAGATCACTGCCCGCTGTGTCTGCCCCTTGTTTTGGGCTGTCCTGCCAGCCCTTTTCAGTGCTGCTGGCTTCTTGCTGGCTGGGTGCTTGGGAGAGCAGGGAAGCCTCTTCCTTCACCCTGTGTTGTGAACTGAGAAAAATAAAGGAGGAAACTGAGACTGGCACCTGCAAGTGAAAATAGGTCAGGACTGGTATCTCATATCAGAGCTTTTTTCCAAGCCATGCTGGCAGAAGACTCTCCCCACGTCCCAAGCAGATCGTGTGGCTGTGCCCTGCATGTCCACACAACCCAGGCCTGGCTGAGTTCAGGAGGGGAGCTTATTCCCAAAAGCTGCTGGAGTCTTGTGATGGTGAGGCTTTTTGATTTCAGGTTTTGTTAGGGTGCCTCTTCCTGTAACCTGTATGAGCTCATAAAGACGGAGTCAAGGCACAAAGCATGGCCCTCAAAACACAGGGAAGAAGACACAGAGCATCCAAAATGTATTATCAGCAATGACATCCCAGCAGTGGGTTTGGGTTTGGTAGGGGGAGGGAAGGACCTGCCCCAGGAAGCAGGGACAATGCCCCAGCCTGGTGCCTCTCCACTTTCCTTGTAACACGAAGCTCTCTCTCTCTCTCTTCCCAGACCAAGAAGTATGCTGATGTGATCATTCCCAGAGGGGCAGATAATGAAGGTGAGTGGGCCCAGACCTGTCTGGCAGCTGGCCCTGGGCTGTTGCTCTTGCACAGTTAGGCAGGAGGTAGTGGGACCTGCTATGGAAGTGACTCAGGCTGTTGTCACCTGAGCTCAACACACTCTCTGAGATGAGCCTCTCCCTGCCTGGAGTACTAGTGACTGGGAGCCTGGGAGCCCATCTATGTGCAGTGTCTCCGGGTTCATCCCACCCAAAGGGAAATGTTTCTCCATCTCCAGATGGGACAGCCAGGTCCTCATCTGGTTGGAATCAGCCTGACCATACTGTCTTGAGTGCTGGGCTCAGCTGGGGCACAAGGATGAGGTCCCGGTGGGGCAGCTCCTCCCCACCAGCTGATCAGAGGGGATGGGAGCAGGGGAGACAGCGGGGTCGTCGTTTCTGGCTTGGCTTGAGTTCATTTGCAACAAAGCTGGTGAAGGGTCTGCAGAACAAGTCTGATGAGTGGCGGAGGGAGCTGGGGGTGTTTAGTCGGGAGAAAGGGAGGCTGGGGGGGAGACACGATCAATCTCTACAACCACCTGACAGGAGGTTGTGGTGAGGTGAGGGTTGATCTTTCCAGTAGTGAATGATAGCAGAAGAGGAAATGGGCTCAAGTTGCACCAGGGAGGTTTGGATTGGAGATGAGGAAGAACTTCTTCCCTGAGAGGGTTGTCAGCCCCTGTCCCAGGCTGCCCAGGGAGCTGCTGGAGTCCCATCCCTGGAGATATTGCAAAGACTCACAGCTGAGGTGCTGAGGGCCAGGGGTTAGTGCTGGGCTGGGTGAGGGGAGGGGTTTGGCCTCAATGATCTTAAAGGTCTTTTCTAACCAAAACGATTCCGATTCTGCGTTTCTATGATGCTAATGCAACCTCTCCTCCTTGTCTTTCCTTCCCTTTTCCTCACAGTGGCCATAAACCTGATAGTGCAGCACATCCAGGACATTCTTAACGGAGGACTCAGCAAACGTCAGAGCAACGGGTACCTGAACGGGTACACGCCGCCGCGCCAGCGGCAGCCCTCAGAGTCCAGCAGCCGGCCGCACTGACCGCCGGCGGCGTGGGGGGCCGGGGCCCTGCCGCTGCCCCTCTGTACATACTGTCCCTTCAGTGCCCCCCTTCTCTATTTAAGAAACCAGACGGAGACGAGCGCCTTGCGTTTGGCGTGTGGCAACGGGCGCTGAGACGCAGCCGCGGCTCCCGGCCTCGCTTGGCGCCGCCGGCACGGAGCCGCTCAAACCTCTCCAAATACAGAATTGCTCTATTTTTGTGTAAATGCAGAATCATGTAAAGTTACTTGCCATGAGGTATTTGCCAGGCTCTGTGATGCTGGGAGGGGGCTGCCAAGAGGGGTCCTGGAGGGGAGGGGAATGTTGGTGGCAGGATCTGCACCTCAAAGGCGGTGAGGAAGGATCCCAGCTACTGCTCTGGGATCACAGTGTTCTCATGGGCTGTGCTGGAGGTGGCAGCTTGAGTGTGGCATGGATTCAGTGACTGGGCTGGCGTTGCCTCCTCCTGCTGTTGCTGTTCAGGTCCCAGCAGCCTGGCTTTGGCTGGTAAGCACTGCACAATGCCAGTGGCAGCTGGGGGAACCATGTGTAATACCTCCCCTGCCTGTCTCTGCAGCTCTGGGTCTCGGTCCCTCAACAGCATCCCTTTTTGTGTCTGACACCTCTTCCCATTACAGGTGTGGGTCCGCTGTCCCACATCTGCTGGGTACATGATCATGTAAACATGGCAATTCACATCTTTAGCAGTCCTGCTGCCCGGCTTGGGTCGGGACAGGGCATGGATACCTTCAGCCCCTCTGGAGCCAGGTGGCCTTGTCTGTGGTGTGACTCCTTGCCAAGCTCTGGACTCAACCTTAGGCCTAGAGGCTGGCTTACAGAAAGTCAGAGCTGTGTCTGTCATTCCTCATTTGGAACAGTTTTGCTCTTGGATAGGGGAGGGTTTGGGACTGTAACATGTGGTTAATGGCAACCAGCCTTTTCTGAATGAATAGGGCAATAGCTGATGCGTAAGGGCAGCTGTCTGAGGAGAGTGTAGCATTCCTGTATGGGGGATCCTTAGGTTCCAACTGGGTAGCATGAAACTGGCTGCCCAGGAGTCCTCTGGTCCCTCTTTCAGAGTGTGCTTTTGCCTGGCCTGTGTCCCTTTCATTGCATGCTGGTAGAGGACACTCTGTCCCTGCGGAGTGTCATTCTCAGGGGGTGCCCTCCCTTGTGCAGAGTGAGATTTAGTCTCCCCTAGCCTGGTGATGCCATGTCCCAGGAGAGCGTGGTGGGATTGTACTGCAGGTCAAGGGATGCCTGGAGAGCAAGGAGAGGCGGCTGGGCTGGGAGCAGGACTTGGTGGGAGCCAGGGAAGGGGATGTGGTTGGAGAGGAGCCAGGAAAGACCCTCTGCCCTATTCTGCTGAGTCTGGCTTGGGCCCTCTGAAAACTGTTTCATAGGCATCCTGTGGAAACCTGGAGCAGGGGCCCTTAGCCTTGCTCCCTTGGGTGATCAGACTTTCCAGAGCGTTGGTTTTGCTCTGCATGGTTAAAAGCTTCAGGCCTTACACACTCAATGTTCTCTTGCTCTCCAGCCCCATGTGAGCTGAGACAAGCCTTGATTTTTAACAAAGAGAACAAAAAAAATGGAAACGTCTTCCCCACGACTGCTGCTGAGTCAGCTCAGTCCCTCTTCATCTGTGACAGAGACCCGGGGCAGCCCTTTGTCCTCCTCCCTGTCTACAGACACCCCCCCAGGCACATCAGCTCTGCCATAATCAAGGGCAAGCACTGGGTAATTCTAGGGACAGCCTTAGGTAAGAGGGACCAAAGCCCTGCAGAACTGGTGAGGTTTGTCGAGGCTTAAGCAGCCAGGACAGCTCTCAAGATGAAATACTGGTCTCCTCTCCCCTGTAAATAAAGACAGAACAATTGGATGCTGGTGTTTCTTGTCTCCTCTTTGGTGCTGCATGATGCTGGCTGTGGTCCCAGCGTGGAAGCAGAAGAGGCCAACATTGTCTTAGTTCTGCAAGTCAGAGCCAGACCCGAAGCAAAGCTCCTGCCACAGAATGCTTTAGTGGAGAAGGATGTGCTGAAGGCAATGGCTCTGACTTTTGTCTGGCCAGCCAGCTGTCAGCAGGTCCTAGTGCACGCAGGGCTTGGGGGGCTTCTGCAAACCCCTCTCTGTGCTTTCAAGACATCAGAGGGATGGACAAGTTCTGTCTTTCCCACAAAGTCTCTTGAACAGATGAATTCCCTGAAAGCAGGTGAATTCCATGGAAAGGCCTTGCGGGTGAGGTGAGGTATCAGGCAAGGATGGGACTGCTTTTAGCATGAGGGGTAAATCGCTTTGTGGCGGCATATCACTTTCTCAGCATGGATTCGGGGGGGTGAAGTCCTCCTTAATGTGACGACCCCCTGAGTGGACATGACTGGCTTGGTAGGTGGGAGAAAAACAACGCATATTGTCCACTTTGGCGTCTGTGATATGGTTTCCCCTGAGATCCTCATAGTAAAGCTGTTGCTGTATTGGCTGATTGAGCAGACAGGGAAATGGAAAACTGGCTCCTTCTCTGGAGGTTTCCCAGCTGACACACTCTCAAGGGAAGCACGCTGCTTACAGGGGGCTCGGATCAGGGGTGGCACCCCGAGAGCACCGAGCCTCACGTGGGCACAGCCAGGGAGTAGTCTGGGGGGCATCAAGGATGACAGAGCCCCGCGAGAGGTGGTGAAGGTACTCGGGAGCTCAGGTTGGTTTTTCGTCAGCCCTCACACTTAAGAGGGAAGGAGTTGGAAGGAGCCAGTCGGAACCGCACATCAGCTAATGGTTATGGGACTGGTGCCACAGCCAGGAGGCCACTGCATTCACTTTGAGAAACCTGGTCTGCTTGAGTCTGAGGGGGTCCATCTGTCAGACAACGGGAAGGGCATCTCTGAGCTTAGGCTTGCAAAGCTGTTGAAGAGGGCTTGAAACGAAAACAGCCGGGGGAAGAGAACCGTGATCCATCCCACTCCTACCAGCTAATGCCAGGGCTAGCAAGAAACGCCCATAGCCTGGACGGGGATCATACGGCAGCAGGGGAGCATGTGGGGAGCAGCACAAAGGAATCCCGGCTGCCCCAGTGAGTCAGCTCTGACTGAAATGGGGGTCCAACTGAAAAGCCTCGCTTCCAGGCCACTCGGCAGCCGCGCTCTGTGCTGCAACGGGCTGCTGCTTCACGTCGGCCTGTTGTGATTGTGACCTTAGTGTGGAGGTCAGTGGAGAACAGGGACACCACGCAGAGACCCACAGCGAGGGAGAGTCACTGTGGTCTTTCCTGAGGAAAAAAAAGACTCTTGACGTGGGAAGGGGCTCGGCCGGTGCTTCTGGGCCACTCAGCAGCAGTGCTGTGGGTGTCCAGGGGCAGCTTCTTCAGGGCCTCAGGAACGATGTTGCTCCTGAGCGCTGCTGGCCGTGCAGGCTGGCGCTTCAGGGCCAGCGGAGGCTGTGCTCTCGGCAGCTTCTGGCTCGAGAGAAAAAAATCATCAAGCGCGTGGAATGAGCGCTGCCATTTGTCTGCAAACACTCCTGGAGGGCCGTGGCCTCTGAGGTTCTGGGTGGGCGGCTCTGCAGGGACACCCGCCTGCAGTGCCTGGGCACCCCCATGTCGCATGTCGCATGTCCCATGTTCCATGTTCAATGTCCCATGTCCCATGTTCAGTGTCCCATGTTCCATGTTCAATGTCCCATGTTGCATGTTCAATGTCCAATGTCCCATGATGTCCCATGTTCCATGTCCCATGTTCCATGTCGCATGTCCCATGTTCAATGTCCCATGATGTCCCATGTCCCATGTTCAATGTCCTGTGTTCCATGTTCAATGTCCCATGTCGCATGTCCCATGTTCCATGTCCCGTGTTCAATGTCCCATGTCGCATGTCCATGTCCCGTGTCCCATGTCGCATGTTCCATGTTCAATGTCCCATGTTGCATGTTCAATGTCCCATGTCCCATGATGTCCCATGTCCCATGTCCCATGATGTCCCATGTCCCATGTTCAATGTCCCATGTCCCATGTCCCATGTCCCATGATGTCCCATGTCCCATGTTCAATGTCCCATGTCCCATGTCCCATGTCCCATGATGTCCCATGTCCCATGTTCAATGTCCCATGTCCCATGTCCCATGTCCCATGATGTCCCATGTCCCATGTTCAATGTCCCATGTCCCATGTCCCATGTCCCATGATGTCCCATGTCCCATGTTCAATGTCCCATGTCCCATGTCCCATGTCCCATGATGTCCCATGTCCCATGTTCAATGTCCCATGTCCCATGTCCCATGTCCCATGATGTCCCATGTCCCATGTTCAATGTCCCATGTCCCATGTCCCATGTCCCATGATGTCCCATGTCCCATGATGTCCCATGTTCAATGTCCCATGATGTCCCATGACGTCCCACGTCCCGCCGCAGCGCCCCGTGTCCGGGGCTGCGATGGAGGCGGTGTCGGAAGGGGCGGGCGCGGCGGCGGCGGCGGTTGGCGGGGCCATGGCGCGGGGCCGGGTCGCTTCCTGCTGCTGGGGAGGAGTTTGGCTGCGCTGCGGGAGCGCGACTCGGCGGCGGAGCCGGCGGCTGGAGCGAGCGAGGGAGGCAGCGGGCGAGCGAGTGAGCGAGCGCGGGCGTCGGGCGGGACAAGGGCTGCCCGGGACTGTCACCCGCTGCGCTCTGCGGTTACCGGGGGGCTCCGTGTGCCGCTGCGGGCCGGGGGCTCCGCGGGGGGATGGGATGGGATGGGATGGGATGGGATGGGATGGGATGGGATGGGATGGGGGGGGGTCGGCACGGAGGAACCGCCTCGGGGAACCCCCTTGGGTCCCGTCTGACTGGGGAAAGCTGCTGCCCCGCCGAGAACGCTGAGTCCAGCGAGGACCGTGCACCAAGGTGTATTCCAAACCCCCCCCCCTCCCCTTTTCCAATGGGCTTTAAAGGGCAATTAAACGCGATGCAATTCAAGGTCTAAGAATAGCTTTCGTCCACGTTTCCTAACACGTGCAACGTGCTCCCGAAGGGCTCCCGCATGTGTTCAGCCCACGGGCGGTCGCGGAGATGCTGCTCTGCGGCGGGGCAGCTGATGCTGTGCGCCGGCCTTTGCGTGCGTTGGGGGCTGGCTCAGCCACCCAGCCCCTCGGCGGTGGCGAGTGAAGAGGCAGCAGAGTCAGTGCGGGGAGAGACCCGGGCAGCCCTAGCTGGGATTTAAGCTGCTATGCGATGCCCCAACCGGGAGGAATCGCCTTGTTCTTTATATTTGCAGGAGAGTATGAACCCGAGTGATTTGCATCTGTGGAAGGCAAGTCTGAGCTTACAGTGTCAAACTGCTCTGCTCCCGCTTCTGTGATAATACGCCCAGGGAACGCCGCATGCATTTCACGTGCAAGGGCCGCTTCACGTAGCCAAACGAAGCCGTAGCCGTGTTGCAGTGTAAAACTTGTGTCAAGAGGATTTTGTCGCTGTCGGTTGCAGAGCTCCAACCTGATCGGCTCAGTCTTCCAGAAGTTATTTCATTCTTCATAAATTTAGTTGGTTCTGGGTTGTTTTTTTTCTATTTTAAATGCTGCTTCTGATTATTTTAAGAGCCGTCCACTCTCATTCTGTCATTGCTTTTCCTACGGCTTCACTGGTTTCCCATGCCTCGCTTTATTTCTGCGTGAGAAGCCTTGACTGTCAATGCAGAAGAGCGCTCGTCGGTTCTCTTAACACGTGACAAAAAGTGAGGCTTTAAGTAACGATCAAGTTAAATGGATTCCTAACGGGTAGCCGTTGAAAATCGAATCAAGATGAGCGGTAACCCTGTGAAAGGGGTTAACCCCCATTGGAACTGGGAGCTAGTGGCTGTATAGGGAAGGCCTGTGCGGTTTGCGGCTGTCGCTCCCTTCAGAAAAGGAACATTTGGGGTGGCAGCATCGTTAAGCTGTGCAGCTGTAGTACCATCATTAGCATCCTTCTTCCCTCAGGGCCACGAAGGTATCTTCAGTTTCCAGACGCAAGTTCTATCAGATTCTGGCTCTGCAGCGTAGCCCTTGAGCTGTGCTGTGCTGTTTATTGAGTGCCAGCCTGCCTTAAATCTGGTAAATGCATGAGGGAGAGATACCTCCCGGCTCTGAGGAAGGAGGAAGACTGAGACCCCTCTTACTTGAGACACGTTTTTTGTTGTTTTTCCTTTGGTAGAAAGATTTTAAGGATTCAGGGAGCTGGACAGTTTACTGGCTTTATGATGTCTGTGTTCCATTTGCCTAAATAATCATTATGCAACTGTGGTGAAATGACTTTTAATGATGGTGATATTTCCTTCTGCTTTATTCTCTGCCATCCAGACATCGTTCCTTTAAGCTGCGAACGTTAGAGCTGGGTAAGAGCTTGAAGGCATAGTAGTACATGGTTGTGGTCAATTCTGTTGTCCTAAGGCCACGCTGTAGAGGGGAAAAAACAGTTATCTTGCTTTGGAATATTAACCTTTTAATTAGTTTGTTTGTTTGTTTGCTTAGACCGGGTGTTGAAGCATAAGGTGAAGGTTTCTCTTCACGGTGCATGGACGGAAAGCCAATGCGCAGGTAAGAGATGAAAAACAACTGTCCTTCTCTTATCCAAGTATAGTAAACCCCGTGAGTTTCCCAAGTGCCTTGGCCATAAAATGCACTTTGTTTTTGTTTGTTTTTACCGCCCTGGATAGAAGAATTAGAACATAAGACATTTATCTTTCGTCCTTACTTAGATGTGTTTGGTTTTCAGTATTTACAAGGCCAGATGTTTTTACATGAATGTGCTGTTAGGAAGACAAGTTGTCCTAATCCTCCATACCCCCTCGCTCCTTCTCCCCTTTACTGTCACGTGTAAAAGCCAGCATTTCGTTACTCAGGTGTTGAAATCGTGTGACATAAACTGCCTGGGAATAAACTGAAGCTTGACTTCGCAGAGGAGTTATTTTTCCCTTGACTAAAAGAGTTTGGTCTCTTTGGGGTGACGTGTTGGGTGGAGAAGAGGTTTCCTTTTCTAAGTACAGATGCCAGCTGCCTTGAAGATGCAGCTGAAGTTTAATTGAGGAGAATTCTCGTTGTGGTTAAATAAGAAATGTTACCTGTCACATAGAGAAGGAAATGTCTCAGTAAATCATCACAGTGACAGGTTGGCAAGAAGTCTTCTAGTTGCTGTTCGCTGTCTGGGGGCAATCCCATGGCAAAAACTTGACAGCAGATATGTTTCTAGGTGTGATGCAGGCTGTGGGGAAGCAAAGTTTGCTGAAGTTCTGTGCCTCCAAACGAAGTGGAGAGAACCCATGCGAGTTGCTTAGTCTGTTTGTTCTCTTTAGGAGGCTGAGAGCAGAGAAACTCTGTTGCAGATGATTCTATAAACAGTGGTGTAAGAGAAGTCGAGGAATCTTAACCATAGCTTCGTGTGTAAAGCATTGCTAGCTGCAGCGCTTGCAGGAGCTGTGTGTCTGGGTTCTGCCTAAGGAGGTTAGAAATTGAAACCCTTTAAGAGTGACACCGTAATTAAATGAACCCCTCGAGCACAACAAAAAAAGATGGTGCTGCTGCTTCAGTTGAGCTGACGAGTAAACCTTGGGAGGTGATGTGGGCATCGATGGGGCTAATGCATTGTTCGGTGTTTTTACCAAGATAAGAAATGTGGTTTTGACAGTGAGGCGCTGTAAGTGACTTTTACAGAGTTCCCCTTTTTCTCCAAGATGAATTAAGTATAAGGTGAGCCCTCATCCCTTGTAGTCTTCTACCATGGAGACTGTTTAAATCTTAACCAGTGTAAAACTGCAGCTTTCCAGGCTCTTACATTGTGCCCATTTATCACAATGCTTTGGCAAAATGACATAAAGTCGGTGAATAGCTTGGCTCGTGTTCTTGTTTCCTCTCTATTTTTCACGTTGCTAATGGAAAACTTGAGGTTCTGAATTTGTTTTTATGTCTGCTGTTTTCTACACGTTGCTTTGAGGCAGAGAACGAAGGCGCTGGCGTTCGTATGTCTTGTGGGTTCGTGGCTTTGGACTTGCTGTCGTGGAGGTTCTGCCTGCCTGTCAGCCTGGGTAGTTTTTAATGGGGTTCAACAGCACAGAGCTGAAGTAGAGGTTTTCTACTGTGATGCTGATCCTGGCAGCTCGGGCTTTTATTGTTTTAAATCTTGTTTGGGTAATGGATGCAGACCAGACCTTTCAGTACAAATCAGGCCAGTCTGTAGCGATTGGGAAGGGCTGAGGGCAAGCCCCTGACGTGACATTCCACCCCTTGCCTTCACTAATCGCTTCTTAAGAAGGTATTAAAAACCCACCTCTCGTCCCTTCACCAGAGGCAGAAGCACAGAAAACCTCGTTGGTCAGTGGCACAGGTTTGCCCATTACTGCTCCCAATTCATATCCTTATCTCAAATACAGTCTCCAGTGCTCCAAGCCTCACAGGCTTGAGCCTCACGTTGGGTGCCAAAAGTGTCGTGGTTTGGCCCAGCCACAGCAGCACCACCACAGCCTATCTCTGGATGCCCCCATTCACCCCCACCCTCGTTAGGACGGCAGAGACCCCAGCCAAATGGGAAGAAAAAGATCAGCAAGGTTGTTGTGGATGGAGACAAGGGCAGGGAGGGCTGGCTGCCAATTACGGTGCCGGGCAAAACAGACTCCAGCGCTCAACTGAGAGAGTAGGAAAGTTTATTCTATAAGAAACAGAATGGAATAAAAGCAAAAAGGGAGCAGGATGATGAGAAAATGATACCCAGCACTTTAAGATCTCCCTCCCCCAGCCCTCCTTTCTTCCCGGGCCCAGCTCACTGCTCCCCATATCTCTACCTCCTTCCCCTTCAAGGGCATGGCGGGGGGGACAGGGAATGGGGGATGTGCTCAGTCTCTCACAGATGGGCTCTGCTGCTTTCTCTCTTCTCAGATAAGGATGACTCCTGGGATTCTTCCCCTGCTCCAACACGGGGTTCCTCCCCCGGGACACAGTCCTTGATGGACTTTTCTGGTGTGGGTTGTTCCCAGCAGCTGCAGCCTCTGCCCATAGAGCATCCCTCACACGGGACACAGCCCTCACTGAACATCTCTGGCGTGGATTTCTCACCACGCTTGCAGCTTCTGCTGATAGAGGGTCCCTCCCTTGGGACGTGGCCTCTTCAGGGCAGAAGTTTAATGAGCTGCTTTGTTGAGGGTTCCTCGCCACAGTTACAGCTTCTGTGAATGTGGGGTCCCTTCCCGGGGACACGGCCTGCTCCAGACATTGTTTAAACGAAGAGAATCCCTGCCCCTGGCTCGGGGTCGGTGGTGAAGTGACTGGGTCCCTCCCAGCAGGTCAGAGTCAGCGGGGTACAGGGTGGTCACGAAATCTCAGACTGCTTAGAGTTGGAAGAGACCTTTCAATATCATCTAATCCACCCACCCCTGCTATGGGCAGGGCCATCTTTCACCAAATCAAGTTGCTCAAAGCCGTGTCCAACCTGACTTGGAGCACTTTGAGGGATGGGGCATCCACAGTCTCACCAGGCAACCTGTTCCAGGGCCTCAGCACCCTCATTGCAGAACGCTTCTTAATGTCCAGTCTGAATCTACCCTCTTACAGTTTGAGACTGTTGCCCCTTGTCCTGTCCTTGCAGGCCTTGGTAAAAACGTCTGTCTGCACCTTTCTTATAAACCTCTTGTCACAGAATCATAGAATGGTTTGAGTTGGAAGGGACCTTAGAGATCACCTTGTCCCAACCCTCCTGCCGTGGGCAGGCACGTCTTCCCCTAGACTGGGTTGCTCAGAGCCTCATCCAACCTGGTGATGAACACTTCCAGGGATGAGGCAGCAATACATAACTGAAAGGCTGCAAAAAAAGATCTTCCCAGAGTTTTCTGTAGGCTGAACAACCCCAACTATCTCAGCCTTTCTTCACAGGAGAGTTGTTCCAGCCACCTGACCATTCCCATAGTCATCCTCTGGACCTGCTCTAAGAAAGCCACCTCTTTCTTGTACTGGGGACCCCAGAACTAGATGAATTGTTCCAGGTGGGGCCTCATGGGAGTAAAGTAGAGGGAGAGGATGCCCTCTTTGAACTTATTGGCCACACTTTTGATGCAGCCCTGGCTGTGATTGGCCTTCGGGGCTGCGAGTGCACATTACCAGCACTGATCTGAGTTTTTCATTCACCAGTATTTTCAAGTCTTTCTCTCCAGATGTGCCTTGACCATAGCTCAAGGCAGGCACGAGGACTTGATCAGCTCCCAAACTGAGTGAGGAGGCTCTCCCAGCTCTTTCTTACCCATCTCTTTCCTGGCAGCAGTGCTGTGTTGGAGCTGGCTCAAGCACAGGCAGCCTGATCCTGCTGAGGGAGAGAGGCTGCAGGTCCTGACAGTGCAGAGCACTTGAGGCCCTTGTGTTCACCCAGCAAGTTAACCACTTGGCTCAAGACAAACTGCAAAAGGCTTAGAAAAACGTTTTGGAAGACAGTGATGACCAGTCATGGCCTCATCAGTAACGACCTCATCTTTCAGAGTATGGACAGCCCCGTTCTTGGTGAAACTGAGTTTTCTGGGCTTGATCAGTGAAAAGCAAAGTAAACGATGTAAACAGGGATGTGTACACCACATCCTTGCTGTTCTCCTTTGAAGTAACATAGAAAAACACAGCAGTCAGGTTTATCTGCTTCTTTGCATAATGTCACCTCATTGAGGATATATACCCAAACCTTGCTGGCTAGCTAAAAAGAGGAATCGGTGGTATTTTTACTAACAAACAGATTTTCAGAGAACTAATTTCTAGAGGTTTGCCAAAATAAAGCATTTCCACTTACATAGTTGACAGTGTTGTGGTGGTGGCTTGTGTTGCTGAAGTCATCACCTTTGGCTGGGCCACATCAAAGATCTTTGTTCTGTAGCAAATACAGGAAATCATTTCTCCCTGTACGTGTTGCATTGGAAGCAAGACATTGCCAGACATCACCACTGGCTTGCCACTGCAATCTGCTGGAGCAATGTGTGATTTTGGACTTCAGCTGCTGTTTTCAGCCTGGGATTCGTTCCAGCTCGTAGGCCTGAGGTTAGCGTATCGCTTTCTGCTGTGCTGTTCAAGGGTCGCTTGTAATCTCATCCTAAAACACAGATTATCTTAAGAAAAGCAGTGCAGGCCGCTCTGACTGGAAAGTCAACGAGTACCGGAGAGAATTTTTCTTAGGTGTGTGTGTGACTAGATTTTTGTTGTCACCTTTGGAAGCAGCTGCTGTGAGCTCCAAGGATGGGTGTCTCGGGTACCTGTGTTAATGAGTAAAGGTTTTGGGAGCTGATATAGCTGAATGAAATGGAAGCAGAGCAGCCTATTTATTTAGCTGACTTAGTGTTGCAGACTTGCCTGTGTTACTGTTGGTACTTCTCAGCAGCGAGCTACAAAACCTGATCCTTTGTCAGCCCTTTATTAATCCCATTGTATTGCTGATTTCCCCAGCCCTGCATTTTGATGGAAGCTTAATCCCAGAATATCTGCATAGCTGAGTGTGAATCTTTTATCCTTGCATACACGTTTCCCCTCCAATCCTCAACCCTTCTTAATCACCCTGAGTATTCAGTAGCAGCTCCTGGCTTTGGGGGTGTGGGGAGGGAGGCAGCTAGCCTGCCACGTGAGAATCAAGTGCTGCCTTCTGTCTTCCACACCTACTACAGTAGTTCACAGCTACTGACTCATCATTGCATTCTCTATGCATATATATGCATAATGCACAAATAATGCAGTTAAATCATTATCTTTGTGGAGACACATGCCATCAGAGGGTGTCCTTTTAATTCAGCTTCTGTGCCAGTGTATAGCAGCAGCCCACAGTGCTTAACATCAAGCATCTGGTTTGATCCAGGATGGAAATTCCCAAGCCCATTGATCACTGGCTTCTGCATTACCCAGAGGTATGTTGGGGATGAATCAGGAGTGCTAATTTGATGATTACTCTTTTCCATTTGTTGAGTTTTCTTTAATCATTAACCAGCAACTTTCTCTCCTGGAGGAAGGAGACTGGGTACAATGCAGGCACTCAGATAAACCCTGATGGGAACAATGCATCCGTGCCTCCAGTTCCTACTGATCAGACTCGTTTTCAGGTGGTTAATTTAAAGGTGTGTCCAGCAGAGTCTCATTTGAGCAGAAAAAATCCTGTTGTGTCCTGGCTAGGGAGGACTAGGACTACTGCCTAAATCTGGCCAACTAATCACATGGCATAAGGTGTCCCACCCCATTGCTGTATGATGGCAAGGGCTGGTGGGATTGTCGGCGTACTCTGTCCCTTGGGGTAGCGCAGCCCTAAACTCTTCTTTTTCTACTTAGAATTTGTCCAAAAGAAGGTCCTGTCCTGGATGCAGACTGTCTTTTGTCATCTGTAGTTACATGGAATGGCTTTTTATTCGTAGGATGTTTGTTCTGTGCTTAGATGCTTTGATTGACAACCTGGTCAAGACAACCTGTCCCCATTATTACAGTAGCATGTGTCTCAATAGGGCTGGGTTGGTTTTTTTCCCCCTTTTTTTGTCTCCCAGGGGTTGGTTTGACATAGCTGGAAACCTCTAATGCACAATAAAATCCATTTGGCTGGCTTAGCGAGAGCTGGGCGCTGCAGAGGGGTTTTTGTCACCACCTCTCTCCATCGCTTGGTAGAGGAATTAAATCGCTTGCTCTCTGTTGTTAGCCTGGTAAGGACTATGAAAGTAAGCCAATTTGGTAAATTAATCTCCAGCCAAAGTCTCTTGGGATACGTTTTTTGTAGGGGTACCATTAAGCTCGGTTTGTGTGTGCTGCTGTGGGGAGGCCTCAGCTGCATCGGGAGAGCTTTGAAGATGGTTGTCAGACCCCACAAGGTGAATCTGGTTTGTGAGGCACAAGAGTGGGTGGAGGAGAGCGAGAGGCAGTATGACAGCAGAAGGATTTGTCAGAGGTGTGGGAAAGGGAAAGCGGTGACGGATGTGGAAAAGATGGAGTAGGTATAAAACACCAAAGCGTTCGAGGTGCAGGAGCCGAACAGGAGCAAGCGGCAAAAGCCAGAGGGAAGCACCCAGCTGGATCTGTGTAACTGAGATATGAGGAAGAAGTAATGGTGTGAAACGTCTGAATGTGATGATCAGGGAGAGGGTGTGGGGGGAATGGGAAAAGAGGCTAAGGTGCAAGTGAATAATGGTGAGTGCTGCACAGAGGCTGGCTTCCCCGTGGTTAGGAACTGCGTTTGACATAATAATGAGAGGAAAAGATGAGTCTGGCTTTTTAAACAATTCTTTCCTTCTAGCACACTGCAAAATACACCGAGCAGTGGCAGAGCAAAGGGAGAGTGCCTTTTAACTCTTAACATGAACCAAGTGAGGTAGTGACAGTTCACCAGTCCCAGTGTACCTGAGAAGCTGGTAGTGGGCAGCTTGTACTGGGTCTTCTGGTCTATCTCCAACAGCCAAAGCACTTGCTGGGTAATGCATAACCATCAGTATTCTGATGTTTTGGCCCTTGGGCTTTAATTGCTCTAAATGAGGGGTTTTCTTTGAAGTGAAAAGAAGCAATAGCTTCCTATATTTCCTTTACTTTCCTAGTAGGTATGTCACTGATGCTGATGCATCTTTTAAAACAGTTGTGCCTGTGAATTGTGGTGAAAGTTCACATAAGCTTGGAACATGCAGAACGGCATCTCAGCCCGGTGTGCACTGATGCGCTTGTTCAGTCTGATTGCTGAAAGCAGGTTTGGCTTTAGTTCTTCGTGTTTAGTGCTGACTTCAGCCATAAGGCGACAGTGAAGGCTGGGGTGTAGGCAGACATGTCTGCAAAGTGAGGTGTGAGATGTGTCATCCTGGTTCATCCCTGCAGAGCTGCACAAGGGCTCAGGGCAATACTGCCTTCCCGTTCTCTCGAGTCAGTGGCATCCGTGGCGTGAGGCGTGATCTGTCAGCGCTGTTGTGCTGCCGTGCAGAGGCGTATTGCACTCGAGCCACAGCAGAGCTGACAACTGCTGAGGGATGGGAGGGATAAAGGAAAGGTACTTGAGCTTTTGTAAAGGACATCAGATAGCCAGAACATTGCACGTGGAGCTGGGAAGATAATGTGTTTCTTCTACCCAGTGCCAGAAACATGGTTTATATATTCTCAAGTCGTTGCTTGTCTTTAAAGTTACCATCCTGACTTTATTTTCTTCCTTTTATTGTAGGCTGATGGTCATGGATACTTTGATTGTTTTGACCTTTCCCTGATTGGTCTGATAGTCCCTGTTGCCTCCTGCAGTTCTTGGTCTGCCGTTCTTCAGAAAGACTAACCTTGTTTCAAAACACGTTGGGGAAGGTGGATTGAGTCAGAAGCCTCCATCGTTCAAAAGTGACTGAAAGGGTGACGAAATGGGTATTCTGTGAGCTTGAGCTCTTGGGAGGCTGCAGGCCATTTTAAGTTGCTGAAGCCTGTGTGAGAGTTTAGTGTGTTCAGATGTCATGGTGGTGAGTGACCCTGTCAAAAATACCGGTAGAAGAACAGAGAAGTTTGGTTAAATCGTGCAACTGGAATTCTATACAGTGGAAATGCATCTCCAGCTCTGTCCAAGAAAGCTCAAGCAACAATGGACAAGTCAGCTGATGTCTGCTTTGAGTCACTCTCTGTGAAATGGGGATAATGCTTCTCTCTACCCCGCGAGGCTATTATGAGGTTCAGTAATAAATGTGTGTGTGTAGTTGGATGTTCCAGTGCTGTGTCACAGAAAGCATGTAAAAATAGGCATAAATACAAGCCTGTTGCAAGTTGGCATTTGTTTACTTCTAGGTAACACTTTGGTTTGAGACAGATTCCTCTTTCACGTGATCAGGTGCTTGTTTCCACATTCCAGGGTGAAGCTACGGGTGCAGCTGCTTTTGGGCTGGCCATCGGGTCGAGCCCTGGCACTTTGGCTGACAGTTGGTGGTGGATGAGTTGACGATGGTCCTGTCTTATGGTTTCCTCCTCTCCAGGTGTACCAGTACTCGACCAGGGGAGACCGGAATGGACGTGACCAGCCGCTGCACCCTCGGAGATCCTAACAAGCTGCCAGAAGGGGTGCCGCAGCCCGCTCGCATGCCCTACGTCTCCGACAAGCACCCTCGGCAAACGCTGGAAGTCATCAATCTTCTGCGGAAGCACGGGGAGCTGTGTGATGTGGTGCTGGTAGTGGGTGCCAAGAAGATCTATGCACACAGGGTGATTCTGTCCGCCTGCAGCCCTTACTTCCGAGCCATGTTCACCGGCGAGCTGGCGGAGTCTCGGCAAACCGAAGTAGTGATCAGGGACATCGACGAAAGGGCCATGGAACTGCTGATTGACTTTGCCTACACGTCTCAGATCACTGTGGAAGAGGGAAATGTCCAGACCTTGTTGCCAGCTGCTTGTCTTCTGCAGCTGGCTGAGATCCAGGAGGCCTGTTGTGAGTTCCTTAAGAGACAGTTGGACCCTTCCAATTGCCTGGGTATCCGAGCATTTGCTGACACTCACTCATGTCGTGAGCTGCTGAGGATCGCCGACAAGTTCACACAGCATAACTTCCAGGAGGTAAGAGGCTAATGTAGTGTTGTCGTGGTGTAAAACGTGTGAACGTGTCCTGTGAGAGCTTTGAGCAACTATCCTTTTTTTGCTTCTTTCCAATTCTTGCCTTTACCTCTGCTGTGTACCCTGATAGCAATGGGTCTCAGCTATTAGGTGGGGAAGAAGGAGGGAAGAGTTCCTTGTAAGACTGTGTTGTGCTGGTGGTTTGTGTTGATCCACAGCATTTTTTTTCTGTGGAAGGCAAGGTCACAGGTGTAGCTGGAGCTGGCACTGGTTCTGACATGACTGCACGATGGTGTGACAACATTCCACTTTCGGAAGTTGGAGGGGAAGGCAGGTGTTAAAGTAAGGACAATACACTAACAGAACTAAAAGAACTGATACGGAGTTTAAGCATTGGAAAAGTGAGTGTATGGAGGAGCATATGGCCGCTTCAGTGGAGCCTTCAGTTTCCTGGCTGTAGCAGAACTAGGGCTTTGCATCTATTATTCAGCAGAAGCTATTTGAAAGTAATTCCATATGCAGTTTGGTATCTGACCTTTATGAAGACAGACCAGGTCTGTCTTCTTCCTAAATGAGTTTTGATGAAAAAAGAAATTCCCCGCAAGTAGTTCAGGGAAGAATCAGCATAATAATTAAGGATCCAGTGACAACAGTCTGAAAAGAGTGGTCTTAACTATTACATCCTGCCCAGCACTTTTAAGTGGAGTCTTTTCTGAGCCGTGGTTGGAAGGGCAGGAGTGTGTGTGCTTTGGAAGCAGCTATTCTCTAGAAGCGCGCTCGGCATAAGAGTCTGTTCCCCTGCTAGATTTTCCTCTCGTGGCTCTTCCAGGAACTCCATTCTTCCATCCCTTGGAACAGGTAGCTTACTGCAGAGAAGTCTCTTCTTTCCACTTGGTTCACCAATAGATCCTTTCCAAAAAGAGTAACTGCGCTATCGACCGCTGATGCTCATTTAGTTTCTACAGTGAAGTGGCAGTATGTAAGTGCTGTGATTGATAGCAACTTGCTGACTTCTTTTTTTCCTGCAGGAAACACAATGGAATTGTGTTGGTTTCAGTCAGGTAGTACTTGAGAAAAATGAGAGCAGAAGCAAGCACAATTGAACTTGACTGTTGGACAGACTGAAGACAGCACTTGGTATCTAGCTGTAGAAGCGTGACATCAGTGTTTAAAAGTTGCAATTAAACGCATCTTTCTTAACCACAAGGACTAGAAGACAGAATTTGATGCTTAACGTGAGAGTTTGTTTTTTGTAGAACCTGGTTGCAGCACTTGCTGAAGCCTTACACTTTATCTGACCACTTCATATGCTCTGTGCTTGTCCTGCATTTCTTTTCGTCTGCATTTGTTTCTGGGAGCAGGATGGTAACCAGATGGTCGTTTATTTTCGGTGCTTGGTCGTTTTAACGATTAGCTCTGTTCTCCTCGTGTTATTATATGAGTAGGGCATGCTTACAAGCCTCTAAATAACTTTTTAACAGCATTAAAATATAAGTTATTAAGTGCTTTAGCATCAATATCTACTGTCTGCTCTGGAGTTCTTTTCTTTTGCAGTCCTCCAATGAAAACTTCTTGTATTCCTTATCCGTGTTAAAGTACACAAAAGCAAAAGTTCTGGACTCACCAAAACACTGTCCTCAGCAAAGATGATGGAAATGGATAATTGATTTAACTGAATCGTGGCCTCTGGGAAACAACTGCTTACATTAGAGCACTACTTCTTTGGCCTGGGCAGGTTTTCGAGTCCCTTTCTCTGTGCCCCTGGGAGTTTTGCAGCTCTTGATCTTTAATGATCGCTTCTTTTGCTCCCGGTGTTTCTCTTCACACAGCCTTAGTGGTGCTGCTCTTTGAGATTGTATTCTGTTCTGCCATTGTTTTCCACCTGAAGAGTGGATTGGTAACTCCTAATGGAAGCCAGTGACCTGGCTGCTTCATCCTCCTCCACTGTGGAGGCTGAGGACTGATTAAAAAATGTGCCTTCCTCTGCAGAGGCTGCATGGTCATCGTTCCTCCAAGCTGGCAAAAAGAAACCTGAGATGGGAATTTCCTGAATGGCAATGTAAAATATTAAGCACTAGGCATCAGGCCAACCCATGCAGTTACTTTGAATGCAGTTTGAATTGCTTCGTGCCCTCTGCTGTGCTAACCTCTAGTTCTGTTATTTTTTTTACGTGTTTTGCTGCATTACATCATTAACTTCTCGGTACAATGTTTTTTCAAGTTTCCCCTCAATTTCATTTGTTGCCTAAAACCCCTAGTGAATGCTGTGTGTAAAATGTGAATCTATTTATTCCATGAGCAGCTCCACCCTGCAGGAACAGCCTGTGTATCTTTTTGTTTGATCTCTGAAGTCTGTGTGAAGGGGGAAAAAAAGTATACTTAAGGATGAACAACTTGTACTTTTTGTCAACAGACAAAAATTGCACTCCATACTGTGTGCTGAGATTGATTCTGTCTGTTTGCAAAAGCAATGATGCATATGAAGACTGCGGAGGCAGTGAAGCCCATCTGATTCCTGTTTTGTAAGCAAGTCGGTCATATAGACCCTTAATATTAGTAAGCTAATTTATTAGTTTCCTGATAATTAAGACAGAATAAGCCAAGGCATTTAAAAATAATGATCTGTTTCGCTGTGTAAGCTAACAAGTTGCATAGTAGCAATAACTTGCTTTGCAGCAGTGATCCAGAGTCCTGTGAGGCCGTCGATGCAACTGACTTTTCTGAGGGTGGAAAGGGGTAAAGCTCAGACACAAGCTGGTCTCTGTGGGAGGGAGGGAGAGAGATGATGGAAAAACGCTGATAAAGATCTTTAATGGCCAACCCAGTTCTTACACTAAGGCTGAAGAAGTGTGTGGGCTAACCTTATTGTGGCTCTTTCTGCCCCTGAAAGCCCCTGGGATCCAAGTACAAAGTCTGGTAACAGATCTCATTGTCTGCTGTTCTTTTTTTAACGGTGTTTTCTGTTGTCATTAACTTGGGCAATTCTTGCTTGTTCCTTCAGTGCTGTGAAATCATTTCTTTAGGTAATTAAAAGGACAGTACAGCTGTTGCTGTAGAGATGATCATGTCAGATAATGTGTTTTGCTTTTAATTTGTGCTGCAAATTATGAACTAAGTCGTGGAATTCTAACATGGTCACAAAAGATAAGGACAAGCCGACGTTCTGTCACTGAACCTCACAGTGATTACAGGCTACAGACTGGGAATGCTTGTAGGGAAGCCAGGCTGATGGTTATCAATCCAGCTATTTCTGCGGTCATAATTTCGGTTCTTGCATCTTTCCCACCTACCTGGTACCTGTGCAGAAGACCTGGCCGTGCATGAGCTCTGTAACTCCTCCAGGCTGTCCCAGACTCACTCGTGTGTGCTCTGTGGTGTCTTGTGTGAGCAGCCCTGCAGTGGCAGCTGAAGCCTCCTGAGAAACTTGGTGGCTATCTTGGGTACCAAAGGAATTAACGTGTTTGCAGGTTGTCAGTGGCTTGAGTTTCACCACACATCAGTCCTTAGGGCCTTAGGAGACCGAGTCCCTCGTAAGTGCACGTGGAGTTGTGCATACTCTGTGTACATGTAGAGTGAATGGAAGAAGCAGGATCAGACGAGTCCTTTTCCCTCTCCTGAAGTATTTTCTGTTCCTCTGCAGACAGGCATTCAGGAAGACTTGCAGTGTTCTCTTCAGTGCCTCTGGCAACTTATTTCTGAAACTCTGTGCTCTGTTCTGAGTTTCTTGTGAACAGAGCCTCTCTCTCCCCACGCAGCTTTTCAGTCACGTCCTTATCACCTGAGCAGCATTTTTATTTCAGCTTCATATATTAGACACAGCAAACAAGGAGACTGATTATCAAGAAGGGCTTTGTTTTTCCTAAAGGTTTAAACCTGATCACTGTGCTCTGTGGTTTAACCTCCTAAGTGTCCTACAAAAATACTTTGGGTAAAATTCCCTTTCACCTGCATCCCCATCCAGAAGTGTCTGTGTTGTGTTGCTAGGGTCTGCCTTCTGCTCTGTGCAGCAAGCTTTTCACACGTGTGTTGCTGTTGAAACTGGTGGGTATTTGGCACTCTGCTGGATTGCTGCATTAAACTCGAATTCAAGTGGACTGTCGTCCCTTCAGGGGTTGCACTGAAGTGCTTGAGTGGTGAATGGCTCTGGGGCTTTAGCCACTGTCCTTACTTTCCTTTCTTTGTTTCCCTCCTTTCCATTTCACCAGGTAATGGAGAGTGAGGAGTTCATGCTGCTTCCTGCCAATCAGCTCATAGACATCATATCCAGTGACGAGTTAAACGTTCGCAGCGAGGAGCAGGTGTTCAATGCATTGATGGCCTGGGTGAAATACAGCATTCAGGAAAGAAGGCCCCAGCTGCCACAGGTAATCTTGAACACAGTAACATTCAAGACTGCTTTATGGCATCCTGGCCCATATCAGGAACAGTGTTATCAGCAGGAGCAGGGAGGTGATCGTTCCCCTGTACTCGGCTTTGGTGAGGCTGCACCTGAAATGCTGTGTCCAGTTTTGGGCCCCTCTCTACAAGAAGGACATTGAGGTGCTGGAGGGGATCCAGAGGTGGGCAACCAAAGCTTGGAAAGGATTTGGAGCACTTCTCATACGAGGAAGGGCTGAGGGATCTGGGGCTGTTGAGCCTGGAGAAAAGAAGGCTCAGGGGAGACCTTCTCACTCTCTACAAGTATCTGAAAGGCAGCTGAAGTGAGGTGGGATCTGTTCTCCCCAGTAACAAGCAATAGAACGAGAGGAAATGGCCTCAAGTTGCTCCAGGGGAGGTTCAGGCTGGATCTGAGGAGGAATTTCTTTGCTGCCAGGGTTGTCAGGCATTGGAAGGGGCTGCCCAGGGAGCTGCTGGAGTCACTGTCCCTGGAGGGGTTTCAGAGCCGGGTGGGTGTTGCACTGAGGGCAACGGGCTGGTGGTTGATTGGGCTGGGACAAAGGCTGGACTTGATCTTAAAGGTCTCTTCCAGCTGAAACGATTCTGTGATCCAGAGGAAGAGCAATGAGGGCTGACATGATGGAGCCACAGCAGGGTCACAATTCTGCAAGCCCCAGTAATTCTCTCTGGCTTCCACCTGTATTAGGTGTTCTGCACTTTCCCTGCGTCTAGGCTGGAAGGTGTGCTGTCTGGAGCCTTCAATAGGGGCTTTGTTGAATTATTTCCAGGTAGGACTTGCCAAACTAGGTCACTCCAGTAGTCTGTCCAGACAAACCTGCCTGCATTGCTTTGAGTGTTGGATAAAATAAACACAGTGGATAAGAAACAGCTTGTCTTCATTTGCAGTGTATATAAGCTCTGCTCTTTGATTTATGCCTCAGCTCTCACAGTCTTATACTGGAGCTTGTCAGAATGATTTTGTTGAAATAAGATGTTTCATCTAAGCCAAACCATTTCACAGAGAAGTACCCATTCTGACAAAGCTGTCAGCTGGAAAGCCTCTGAAGTCTCAGGCTTTCTGATCAAAAGAGGTGAGAGTCTGCCTGCCTCTGTTCCTGCTTTGGAAGTAAACGTTAAATGCAACTTTATTCAGAGGAAAGCTCTTGAAAATTGTTTTAAATAAACAAACCCAACCAGAAGAACCTACTGTTCTCCAGGTAGGTCTTGGTGCTCTTGTAACTGTTTGCCTCTTTAGGCTTCTCTGCCTATACCTGCTTGTGCCCCTACATTAAAACGTTGCGAAGGGCCTGTGATTTGCTGTTGTTCACTTACTGCACAGCTCGTGTTTAAGAGAGCTAGGTGGTTGATAAAGGTTCTAAGTAAACTGATGTTTCAAGAAGATGTATCTGCACCTTTGTAAAGGTTTTCAGTTGTGACCTCGTTTCAGCAATAGATCCAGTGGACTGTCTGCTTTCAAAGACTGATTTTCTGCTGGGTATCTGAGTTGGCCTCTTGCAAAGGCAAAGGTGCCGTGAGAGGAGCTGCACTGAAGTAACGTGCCAGGGTTTGGGTGCATAAATGAGTGTACGTGTTTGCCAGAGGAGCTGGTCACTCTTTATCAGCTTGTTGTTTTCCTTTTGGCTTTGTGCACCTCTGTGGGTATATGTGGCTCACCACCCACGTTCTGGTTTGTGTTCTAGGTCTTGCAGCACGTCCGCCTGCCGCTGCTGAGTCCCAAGTTTCTTGTGGGTACGGTGGGATCTGATCCGCTTATTAAGAGCGATGAGGAATGCCGGTAAAGCTCCTCGCTGGTTTACACAGTTGGATTTAGTTGTGTTTGCATCTGTTCTCTCAGACTCTGCTGATGTGTCAGTGATAAATGGGTGACATCTCACAATTCCCTCTTTAGCGACTGGGAGCAGAAGAGATGTAAGAAAAAGTGGTTTCTGTTTGCATAATAGTGTGCAGCAGAAGTGGTTTTTCTTCTTTGAAGTTTTCATTGAAATAGCAAACCTTGAGTGCTCAGCAAGACCTGTAGGTAAAATACCCTTCAGTGTATTGCTTTCCAGGTCACCTTTTTTTTCCCTCTAGTCATGGCCGTTCATTGCAGCTCACCCAGTGCACGGCATTCCTCATCTCGTTAGGGCTTAAAGCAGTTTTTCTATGTAAAAATACCTGCACTTTCATAACTGAATTGGACTCTGGGCTCAGAGTATGCTATTTCCTACAATACCGATGCAAGGAAACTCATTTCCTCCTCTTACAGTGTGAGTCTCACCTTTCTGGCTCTGCAGAGTTCTGGATCATCTATAAAACACACAATTTTTGTTGTGCTTAATGTAACGAAGTTCAGGGGATAGGCTGAAGCGTTCCCTTCCTGCATGAGCATCCACACCGGGAAACTCCACGTTTGTAATGGGAAGGAGCACTTTTTTTTTTTTTTCTTATTTATGTTTTATTCAAGGGTTTGGAATATTAGGATTAGTCCAGGTGGCAAGTCATGAATGGATGGACAGCGTGAGCTGGCCAGAGCTGATGGAGAAAATATTCATCAGAAGGGTACTGTCTCCATCTGTTGGTCATGTGTGTGTGTGTGTGTTATGTATTTGTGTGCTTCCCAGCTCCTGTTTTGTTCTTAGACAAAACAACTGCTGCTTAAGTGTTAGCTTGAGGCAGACTGAGTTTTTGTTTTCTGCGCAGTAAGCCCCACAGATCTCTTGTCACAACTTTTTTATCAGTCTTTATAGCAAGCAATATCTATTGTTAAGTCTGCCCAAGTACTGATGCTGGTCTACTGCTGTTACTGTGTAAGTGACTTACAGCTGATGAATATTTAGGTGACAGTGTACATCTTCACTAGAGCTATTCACGCACTTACGTGACTTGTGAACACTTGACGTGCGTGACCAGTGCTGGCTGCTCTCGCCCTCAGTTCTGCTTCGTACTTGCCCTTGAGTCTGGTACCGGGTGAACTTTGGGAATTAATATTTTTCATGTTTTGCTCAGGGATCTCGTGGATGAAGCTAAAAACTACCTGCTGTTGCCCCAGGAGCGCCCACTGATGCAAGGCCCGAGAACAAGACCACGCAAACCCATCCGCTGTGGAGAAGTGCTCTTTGCAGGTGCATACGGCTCCTGCTGCCTTAGCTCAGGAGACTCAGGCCGAGGTTTCCTGCTAGTAACCTTCCAGTCTTCCCCACGTGTTTCTGAAGTAACCTGTGCATTAGTATCTGGAGGTTTCAGTTCACTTTATGCTTTCTCCTGTGATTCCTATGGTGCTATGAACAACATGGTACTTCCAAACTGACATTAATCCTCTTGAAAATCACATTCTGTCTTTGTCAGCATAAATCCTCAGAGTGGGTAGCTGGGTGCTGGGGCTACCGGGTTCAGGCTGACAAAGGGATTGTTTGTACCACGCACACACCGAGTGTGTCAGCTCAGTGCTCAGACACTCACGCTTGTCTCTGGTTCCCACAGTGGGGGGCTGGTGTAGCGGGGACGCGATTTCCAGCGTCGAGCGCTATGACCCTCAGACCAACGAGTGGCGGATGGTGGCTTCCATGAGCAAGAGGCGCTGTGGCGTTGGAGTTAGCGTGCTGGATGATCTCCTCTATGCTGTGGGAGGCCACGATGGGTCCTCTTACCTTAACAGCGTAGAAAGGTAGGTCTCCATAAGGCTAATGTGCAAAATGCTGACTCTCAATGTTTAAACCTGGGTGCAGCCTCTTAAAAACGAGCTCATTTTGCCAGCTGAGTTTCTGTTCCGCTGAAAACCTGACATTTATATTACCTGTTATCTACACTTCCTTCTCTCTTCCATACCCCTTCAGTACTGCGTTGATTTACTGCCGAGCCAGGGCTTCACACATTGCAGCTTGTGTCATGTTATCCCCAGCTTAATGAGACAAGACATGGCCTTTGGTGTAGGGATGACATACACAAGAGATGGGCCTGGCTGTAACTGATGGGAGGAGTGATGATCCTGGTTAACCTTCTTTGCAATTGCTTGTTGGGTTTTTAGTATAGTTGAGAAAGGTGAGGTAACAGCAGGCATTTCTTATGTGTCCTCGACAAAAGATCCTGGAATTTTATTGTGGAGTGGTAACTAGAGAATGAAGGAGCCTTGGCGTTTATACAGAAGGAAAATAGGTCAGTTTTAGGCCTGTGAAAGACTGAAGTCAAACAAGCTTTACCAAACTTCTCTTGCTGGGAGCTACGTATGGCAAGCCCCATGCCTAAAAGCCACATGACTCAAGCACTCTTAGTCTTCTAAATCTTGGCCCTGTAACAAATCCAGTGAGCTATGCAAATACCTTCTTCCTCCTCGAGTCTCCTTTCCCTCCCTCATATCTCCTTGCATGTTCCCAGCTTCCCAAATCACGACCCAGCCTTGCACCCCCTACATTCTGCATCTTTCTGCTATACACCGTAGCTCCTGGTGTCTGGATTCCCAAGCCTGTTTGGTTCCCTCATCATCTGTCTTGAAGTGCAGGTCCCAGTGCTGGCTGGGATCTTGTGTGAACTTCAGGGAGCATGCAGCAGAGTAACTCTGGCTCCTGCCCTTTGCAGAAATGCAGGTTTCCACGTGCCAGCAAGTGCCTGGTAACCTGCTCTCTTCTGCAAATGAACATTTGGTCTTCAGTTTGAGCCACCTCAAGCTGCAGTTTGAACATCCCTGGAATAACGTTGTATTGGGTGCGTTGTATCACTTCAGGGGTTTTGTCCAACTTACAGAGAGCTTGTGTCGTAGTTTAAGCTCAAGATAGGCAAGTTTTACAGCCTTAGAAGTTCCCAAGCTTGGGAAAGCCTAAAGCATACCCCGGCAAGCTGTTTGGTGTGTTTATCTAGGTACGATCCGAAGACTAATCAGTGGAGCAGTGACGTGGCCCCTACCAGCACCTGCAGAACCAGCGTGGGAGTAGCAGTTCTGGGAGGCTACCTCTATGCTGTGGGCGGCCAGGATGGTGTCTCTTGTCTCAACATTGTGGAAAGGTACTTCTTCGTTTTAAGGGGGAGAAAAAAAAGGGGGTACAGGGAGAAGATGGTCTTTGAAAAGGTGCAGCTGAGGCAGATGAGCCTGAGAGGAGGGAGGTGCTGTCCAGATCTTAGAGGGATTTTTGTTTGAGGAGAATAAGGTCAGTCTTCCTGCCCCTTTGTGAAGATGTCGGCACTTTGCTAAGCTTTGGTGTTTGCGATTTTTGCCAGGTATGATCCCAAAGAAAACAAATGGACTCGAGTGGCTTCCATGAGCACCAGGCGCCTGGGGGTTGCAGTGGCAGTACTAGGGGGCTTCCTCTATGCTGTGGGAGGCTCTGATGGGACTTCTCCTCTCAACACTGGTATGCCTTTTGCAGTCTTTTACTGCAGTCAGCACTCGTTGTGGCTTAATTTGTCCTTTCTGTCCCTGGATGTCAGGGGAATATCTGAATGATCAGTTTGCTCTGGTTTTTTTCTTCTTTAAATAAGATGTTGGCATACAGTAATTCCCTCTGCAGGCTTGTGAGCAGCCCCTGTGACCGTGTTGTGTGTGACTTGCTGTTTTCTTTCCCTGATGCTGCCTTTGGCTGTGTGTCCTGCATTCCATACTTTCACCATTTGCCTAACAGTTGCAAGCACATCTTTGGGTTCTTTTTCCCCCTGCAGTAGGCCTTGCCTTGCTGTAGGAAGGAAAGTGCCAAAGTTAAAACTACTGCAAGATGGCAATGCAGGTCAGCGTGTAGCGTTGCCAGCTCCCTCTTGAGTGAGGATGCTGGATGTGATTGGCTGTGTAGGGCTGGAGACAGGAGTGATAACGGGAAGCGTTCAGTGGAAGGAAACAAACTAGTCCAGTGTATTTTTGGTGTGTGGAGATGTTGCATCTTTACAGACGGAGCAATCCTTTGGATGCAGGTTCAAAAATGCTAACCCCCACTGCCTGCCAAGCCTGTTGTCCAAAGAGGTGTCGTTTCCTCTGCAGTGGAACGCTACAATCCCCAGGAGAACCGCTGGCACACCATCGCACCCATGGGGACGCGGCGGAAGCACCTGGGCTGTGCGGTGTACCAAGACATGATCTACGCTGTGGGAGGCAGAGACGACACCACGGAGCTCAGCAGTGCTGAGAGATACAACCCCCGAACCAACCAGTGGTCTCCTGTTGTGGCCATGACGTCCCGCCGGAGCGGAGTGAGTTTGGCTTGGTGTGCTTGTCTGTGCTGTGCGGAGTCATGTGCTGAGAGCGCAGGGTAGAGGGCTGCCTTGGGAGGTTTTTCACTTGTTTCCTCTGTATCTTCACCTCTTGTCTTCTGTGAGGGGAAAGGTTTGCTCTTTAGCGAGACTAGAGAGTGAAGTGCAGTCGTGTCATGCCATAGATGCTGTTTAACGTGCCAGACGATGGGGAAAGGGAGTCATTTGAAGGTCTTTTTTAATAGTTTTGGTCCCTTATTGTTGGAGTCGACTACAAACAGGAGCTCTTGAGCTTTTTCACATGATGACATAGCCGCACTTGATGTGTTGTACTGTTAGAGAACACCATCCAAACCAGTACCCGAGTCTCATCCTGCAATTTTTAGGCTATTTTATTTGTCCTTTCCCCCCTGACAAAAACCCCTCTGTTGCAGACTGCCTTTCACCAAACACAGTTGTTAATCTTTTCATGAATGTTTCCATTTTAACATTTCTTTTTGGGATATCCCAACTAAAGAGCCACTACCTGTGGTGGTTGTTTTGCAGGTTGGCCTTGCCGTGGTGAATGGACAGCTGATGGCAGTGGGGGGTTTTGATGGCACAACGTACTTGAAGACCATTGAAGTGTTTGATCCAGATGCTAACACCTGGAGGTAACTTAATTTGATGACACAATCAAATAGCAACCTGCAGTTGGCAGCTGCTGGTACCCTGCTAGAGCTGGCCCAGCCCAACTGGAGCTGTGACGTACACCATAGCAAACAGTTGGCTGTGGCAGCCAGCATCGTTCAGGTTCACACTGTGGCTTGTTGGCCTGCATCAGAGTATAAGAAAGAGAACCACATTCTGAAAAATATCCCCATGTGCCATTGCCCTGTGACATCCCCATGTCTTTGTGGCATTTGAGAAACATTTTCTTACAGATTTCTGCTTGAATTGCAGTCATAGGCTCCACTTTATGTAAACTGGGAGCAAATCTTCCATAGGGGCTTCCACCTGGATATCCCAACAGGTTTAAGCAACACTTTATTCATTAAGTCTCATTGTTTGTTTTGCATTCCCACTGAAAAGAACTGCTGGTTAGCACGCTGGCTGGGTAGCCAGAAAACACTCCTACCAAAACCTAGTTTGATTTTTTTTTTTAAGTGCTGCTTTTGAACTTAACAAAAATGAGAGAGATATGACCCTTCAGTTTATTTTTGGCTGACTCTTCTCTGCATCCCCTTAAAGCCAAGCTTGCCTTTAGCAGAAGGAGCTTGCAGTCATGATTTAGAATTCAGCCTACTCATTCTTTTTTTTTTTTTATTGCCTTCAAGCTGAGGTTCTGACTTCCAGATCCTTTTGGAAGAGCTGAAACAGAACATGAGCATATGATGTTCTTCCACTTTAAATCTGCAAGGTAGCAATGTGAAGAATTTCATCCGATTTACCAGCTGAGAGAAAAGATCAAATTGCAGATCAGAGCCATGCACTTCCTTCTTATTTGTTTTCTACACTTGAAAGCAATTGCCTGCGTGTTTATTCCCAAAGCTAATCGGTTCTAAATTTCAAGCTCCCGTTGGTGTTGCCACTGCTTTAGTAATCTGGAGAGGTGGGAAATGGGGGGAAATGATGTCCTTATTCCTTGCAGCCTAGTCACAGCAGCAGATTAACCCTTTCCCTGTGGGATAGGGATAAGCTGTCACAAGAAGCAGTGGAGGAACTTGCCCTTGTGTTTGAGTTACGAGCAATGCCTTTTGAACTGCTGACAAAAGCAGCTGAGTAGAGACAGAGTAATACCTGCGTCATATTCTGCAGCTGAATGGCTTCATCTGCTTCCAGTGGCAGTAGCAAGGTGTGTAGAGCTAGGAGTTGCTGCCTGGGCTAGTGTTGGCACAAGTGTCAGAGGTTGTTCAAGGTATTAGCTTGTGTTTTTTTTCTCCCACTGTGTTCAGTCAGCGTCTGTGGTATTTTCTTTTGTTTGCAGACCTTCCTGCTCTGTGACCCCCCCTTGCTCTCTTTTTCATTTGTGTAGCCTTGCTGAGAAATGTTTCTGATGCAATTTGGAACAAATGAATTACATCGGTAGGAGCTGTTTGAAGAAAACTTGCTTGTCCTGTTTCTGCCAGCAGGCTTCAGTGGCAGCAAGGGGAACATGCAGCTGAAGTGAGCAGGATGCTGGAGTCTGTAGGGATCAGATTTCCCTGGGAAATGCAGGCACCGTCTCAGTGATGTGTTTTGGAGACACAGATGGTGCTTGGGATGTGTCCCATCTTGGTTAGATCGGCTGTGTTTAGGCTATTAGAAATACACAAGGGTGTAGCTGAATTGTGAGTGGCAAACCTGTTCTCCTGTGTTACCCAGAATGGAGCCCAAGGTCAGCTGCAGCCTAGGAAGTTGTTTTCTGTCTTGCACATTACCAGACAGGGAGAAAGCCAAAAGTGATTGTGCGAGCAGTAGCAACCTGTGGTGTCTACATGAGGAGCGGTTTCTGTTTTGAGAGAGAAAGCCATGAGCAAATACAGCTTGAGAGTTCATGAAGATGACTACTGCCCACCTTCTTCTTTGTCGTGGCCCAACTAACCGGAGGTTACCAGCGGTGTAATGGTGCTCGCAGGGGCTGGCTCGGGCTTTGCCACGGTAGCTGCAGGCAGGAGCAGAACCGGTGTGACCCCTGAACCCCTTGTCTCTGCAGGTTGTACGGTGGGATGAACTATCGGCGGCTGGGAGGAGGAGTAGGTGTTATCAAAATGACACACTGTGAGTCCCATATATGGTAAGCACCCCGAGGGAGGGACACCCCCTCGCTCCTCGTCCCGAAGAGACTCGTTGACGCTGGACCCCTTTGCAGCTCTTAGTTTGCACGGTCTAGATCCAATGTAACTCTTTGCCAGTGACTTTTTGTATGGAGTGACAAAAGTGACTTCTGTGAGAGTGTGCCCACCGGGAGACCACGCTGTCAGGCTCCAGGGAACCGCTGGACAGAAGTACAGGGGTCACTTATGTCCCTGGTTTTTTTTTTCTAAATAGTCTACACTTTGGAAGGAACCAAACTGTAAAAGTTACTGTAGCCTAAACAATGCTGATGCAGAGACAAAATGGTACACTGGGAGTCTGGCAAGGAGGAGAGTTTCCTGCTTTCCCTCCTGCTGTGTGGATGTGGCAGCTTGTGTGGCGAAAGGAAAGCGACCCAGCAAACATTGCTTTTTGCCTTATTTACAGAGAGCTTCAACAAACAAAAAGTACTTGACCTGCAAGGTGCCACCTTTTGTGCAGAAGCTTTTCTGTGCACAGAGTATATATTTATTTTTCCATTTAATTTGTATCATGTCTTTTCTTTGTATCACAGAGATAATTCCAGCTTGTTGTATACACCTCTACGTGTGCATATGTATGTATGTGTTTATGGATATATATGTACACGTACGTGTGGGATTTGAGTTTTAACAAGCTGGTGGTTAGGGCAGGGCTAGATCCTGCCAATTATTGTGGTTCCAACCCTTGTGGTATGTTTTAAGGTTTCTCAAGAGTACAGGAGAGTCATGAGGAAAGGTGCCCCTGTTATCTTTCCAGTCTTGCTGGAGGCAAGTAGAACTGAAACTGTCATCTCTCGACTGAATCAGTGAGGTGCCCCAAAAGGGTGAGAGTGAAAAGGGGTTTAAACTGATGCCTTTTTACCGTACAGCATAGGGTAAAAAAAACCCAGCTTTTGCCTCTCCTCTCCTCTCCCCTTTGTCTGAACCTAGAAACAACTAGTGGTTGCTTACTTATCAAACCCCTTTTCCTCCAGTTGCCTGCCAGGTAGGTGGTGGTGGTTGTCTGAAGCTGGGATGCTGGTGTCATCCGTTAGATCTGACTAGCCTCCATCAACACCCACAGCTCAGGTTCTTGGTGGGATGGCTGACTCACAGTCAGCTCCTGCTGAAAAAAGCTGAGGCCAGCATCACCTTCGCTGCCCTCCTGCCTCTCGTCCTTGGAATTCCTGTCACAGAACAGTGGCCAGACTCAGGTGGTGCCCTCCCTCGTAGTGGTTTTTGTGCACTTGGCCTGTGTGTGTTTAGAGCAGGGGAAGGTGTGAAAGGCTTTGGAGGCACTTGGTTTGCTGGCACTCTTGAGAAACAGTCGTGTGTCCTTGACTGCTGAAGCACGCAGGGCTCGGGGAGAGGAAGGGACAACACTAGATTCAAAAGATCTGATAGGTTCATACTGTAATTTCTATCTAGAATGACCTTTTTGCACCTGAGAACTTGAGTCCTTGCTCTTTTAGAAGCAGGTTTAGGAAGAGGACTGTGAATTCTTGAGATGAAAAGGGCAGTGCTGACATCTTAAGTTCCTTGCCTTCATAGTTTGATTTGTGTAACTCAGAGTTTAACGTGCTTGAATACAGTAAAAAAAAAATCACACTACAGTAACAAATGGGTCATGAAGACTTTTTTAAAAGCCCCTTTTCTCCTCAAGGTGGGTATTCTTGTGTTTACATACGAAGATCATTTGCACCTTTACAAGGAAAACAAGTATTCTGTAAACAAATGTTTACATGTATCATTTATGCTTTTTTCTAGCATGAGTAACTTGTATAAATAGTGCTACCAATAAATTTCTTCTATGCTGTTCTTTGCCTGTTCCTTGAGGGGGGTGAAAGCAGGGAACGGTGATGCTTTTGTGTAGTTTGTGTGGACACAGAGGCTGGGGTGGGTGGGTTTGTTTTAAATCCCTGCTGTTCACCATTACCCTCCCCTGCTTTAGAAGCACCTCACTCGGAGCCCTGGCTTGGTTTAGTCTAGTTCTGTTCACTTAACTGCAAGGTATCAGTGAAGGCTATATCCTAATTGGCAGATAAACATGTAAAAAAAGAGAGGAAAGTAGCTTTTCCTTCCAGCACTACCTTAGACCGAGGCTGTCCTTGACAACTGCACATACATATTTCTTGATAATGATTGTTGTTCCTCTACCTCCTCACTGGAGGAGCTTCACATGCTCTTAGGCAGTGTCGTTAAAGCAAAGAAGAAGTTAGAAGAGGCTATATGGACTGTATTTCTTGTTAGAGATTATGCAAAGTTGTGAAGAGCTGAGCATTAAACTAAGCCATGGGCGTACCAGTCCTGTGTTCAAACACCAGCGTCAGTTATGTCAGACCACCTCGTGTTCCTCTGAATACAGAGTTGTCCAAGACATTTCCTCCAAGGAAGCTAAAATGCCAGAAGTGATGGTTCTGAAGAGCTGCTGTTGAGACCTGCAGAAGAGGGCTTAGCAGTTTCTAGCATGGTAAGAGGTACCACTTTACAGACTGAAACCTTTAAATGCAAAAATAATCCATCTTAACTGGTGAACAAACCCCAAAACCACACCCCTATGTCTTTGGCTAGTTCTGGAAAGGTTAGTGGAAGTGGATTGGGAACTAGGTGTGCAGTTAATGTGTGCATGGCTGGTTCCTCTCAGTGGTGCTAGGGAGAAGAATGAAGTATGTTTTCAGTGATGGCTGAAAAATAAACCCAAAAATGATGTGGTTGGGCAAAGAAGGCAAAACTTGCTTTGCTGCTAAGGGGGAAGGTTACAGCACAGCCTCAGCAGACCTTACTGATGCTGCACAAGTGTGAAGCCATTACAAATGAATTGCAGAGGAAGCCAGACTTCAAGTTTTGGTGCTCACAGAATTATTTAATAAGTAACCATTAGCTACAAAAACCACAACGCTTCACGTGGCCTTTACTCTGCTTCCTTTCTGCTTGCTAAGGCTAGAGCCAGGCTCTCTGAACTCCTATCTGCTGTAGAAGGAAGAGATAAAACATTTTAGCCCCCCATAGCTCCAACCCCGAGAGCTCTGTCTGGCCTACAAGATCACATCCTAAACTACAACCATCAGGCTTATACACAGACCTCCATTTCCGAGTTATGAACTTGTCTGAGAGGACCAACAGCCACTGAAGGCAGTTGTTGGTCTGATGCTGTTTACTGTAGCCCAACTGGGCCATGGCTGAGCACTGTGTGACCATTACCAGCTGGCCATAGCAAGCTAGAAAGGAAGTCAGCGTGCTTGTCTTTGCATTTAGACTCACCCAAGAGCAGTCACAGTTTAGCTAGGGCTCAGGCTGTAGAGCTTAGGCTAACTAGCTAAGTGAAAGCCAGCTTGCTCATTGAAACAACAGAAATAGCAGGAGTTGAGTCCAGCTTTGGACAGCCATCATAAAAGGAAAGAGGATGGCACAGGGGTGAGTTTCCAGGTGGGTTCTCAGCATACATCCTTTAACAGGACACCTGTTGGGTGTGGAGATTTGCTGAAGTGACTCACTGTACCCAGGAGATGGCTAGTTCAGTCAGCAGCATCAACACTCCAGTTGTGTATTGGCTTCGTAGAAACTGCAAGAGAGGTAAAAAGGCACGTCAAAAGCGGCACTTGCCACTTCAAGGGCTGAAAGCCAACCACTAAGTGCTCTGTGTGATCAGTCAGCTTCCCTGTTGTTGTTTGGAAGCTACTTTTGTTACTCTTTCAACCCTTTGAATTGTTGTGCAGTTAAGAGATGCTTCCAGCAAAGCCCATTTTCTTTCGTGCTCCATGGAAGAGGCCCATCAGTGGGGTTCCAGCTGTAGCCTCTAGCATTCCCTCTGTACCCAGAACAACAACGTTGGCACATCACAGACTAAATTTCAGCAGCTGCTTTCACACAAGCTGTTCTTCAATGCAGAAGACCATCTTGTATTGCTTGAAGTTAACTTCAGGAAGGATTAATCCTCCATGGATTTAAAGCATATTATACATATGCTGAAAGAGATCCCAACCCCAATCAAAACCCTTAAAAAATAAAGTTGATCAGCTGTCTAGTACTGCAGTTAAGACACAGGCAGAACACAAGAGACGACAACAACACGTGAGCTTAAGAGTCAAAACATCTTGCTTAAAAACACTTCACATGGAAACCTTTTCATAAAGGTGTTGGCCTTCGCAGAGAGAGAGAGATCTCACCTTTATAACCCCATCACAGTGTGCTGAGGCAACTGCTGAGGAAACTTTGACCAGTTTTGTAGCTGACAAGTGGATCTTAAAGTGCCTGTGGAAGTGGGAATAAAGGCAGTCCATGAAGACATCCACCTCCTCTTGAGTGATCTCTCCTGGAGTTTTTTGGATCGTGTCCCACAGAGCTTTTGCATCTTCTGGATGAATGGCATACGAAATATCCAGAGGATAGGGCAGGCGGGGGACAGAGAAAACGAGTTCCAGGGCAGATACGCTTTGGTCCACTCTGTGAGCAGTCCACATAGCTGCCATCCAGCTGAGGTTGAGAGGGCTGATGGCTAAACGGTGGAAGCAGCAGTCAAAAGTCTTCTGAAACCAACTTCCAACGATGGCCGTGTAACCCTCTGCTCCGTTAGCAAGAAACAGAGGTAAACAAGTGAAGTCCTCCGGCACGTTCTTGGAAAGATCATCTCCAGACACACAGCAGAACCAGCCCGACCATATCACTTTCTCTTCTGAGCTTCGCTGGGAAGCTGCTGATCTTGAAAGCTGAGATGGGGGACAAAGCAGCATTTGAATGCTACAGAGTAAGTTTGATTTTATTTTATAATTTCAAGTGTTTGGGAGAAGTTTTTTCTCAGGACCTTGTATGGGACAGGTTTTTTTTTTTCCTATAAGGCTCACATCAGGGGACTGGAACATCTTTCATATGAGGAAAGGCTGCAGGAACTGGGGCTGTTTAGAGGAGACTGAGGGGGGATCTTATTAACCAATATCTAAATGGTGGGTGTTAGGAGGTTGGGGCAGCACTTTTTTTCTATTGTATCCAGTAACAGGACAAGGGGTGATGGGATGAAGCTGGAACACAAGGAGTTCCACTTAAATATAAGAAAAAACTCTTCTACTTTGAGGTGAGGGAGCCCTGGCCCAGGCTGCCCGGAGGGGTTGCGGAGGCTCCTTCCTTGGAGGTCTTCAAGACCCCCCCTGGACACGTTCCTGTGTGACCTGATCTAGGTGGGAGCTGCTTCTGCAGGGAGATTGGACTTGATGATCTCTAAAGGTCCCTTCCAACCCTGCCATTCTATGATCCCTCAAAAGATGCATACAACTCTGTTGAAAACAGCAGGAAAAGCACTTTTGACATCATTGGGAACAGTTCTGAGGTGTGAGTTTGTGCTACTAAGTTGAGAAGAGCCCATCGCTGGTACATCTCATAGCTGTTGCCTTACTGAACTTGGCATTTCAGTAGCATCTTTCACTGGAAGTAAAGCATTTCAAAAATACCAACGAGACCTGAGCTATGGCTAGGAGGTAGGGTTATACCAGCTTTATCCAAGAGGCTAAATAACTTGCTTGGGTTCTTCCAGTAAAAAAATGAAGTTACACAATGACTGCTCTTAGTCTTACTCTGATCTTTTACCAGAGGGTTGAATTCAAAATTGCAATTCAACTTATCCATTGCTGAGGGGCTGTTTTGTTCACAGTATCTTCACAGAATCTTAAGGGTTGGAAGAGAGACCTCAAAAGGACATCCAGTCCAACCCTCCTGGCCAGAGCAGGTCACACAGGAACTCATCCAGGTGGGTTTTGAATGTCTCCAGAGAAGGAAACTCCACAAGCCCATCTGGGCAGCCCCTGCCAGGGCTCCCTCAACAGTGAAGAAGTTTTTTCCTTGTGTTTCTTTGGAACCTCTTCTGCTCCAGCTTGTCCCATCATTGCCCATCACTGAGCACAGCCTGGCTCCATCCTCCTGACACCAACCCTTTGTGTATTTGTCAACATCAATGAGCTCAGTCTCCTCCAAGCTGCAGAGCCCCAGCTCCCTCAGCCTTTCACCATAAGGGGAGATGCTCCACTCCCTTCATCACCTTTGTGGCCCCACGACAGTTAAAGATACACAGGACTCACTCTCCTTAAATCCCAACGGCTACCGCAGTAGTTATTCCATATGGCTAGGGTGTAATAGCTGGGGGTTTCAAAGACAGAGCATTTTAGGACAGTAAGAGCACCTGGCGAAAGGGAAGTCCCAGGGACACTTTACCTGCACGAGAACCGCAGCCTCGTCTCGGTCACTGCCTCTCAGCTCGGGAAAGCTGGAAACGGCCACTTTGATGTCCAGCTCAACGCCGATTTCCACCGCCAAACCCTTCTGCTTCTCGGCAGCGACGAAAGCCCCGAGCAGGCGGCCGTAATCCTTCAGCCGAGCGCCGCGGAACCCGTACAGGGGGGTGACGCTGTACAAGCTCCACTGCTTGTGCAGCAGACGCGCCAGCACCTGCGGATCGGCGTTATCCTCGGTAAAGGGGGAAAGAGAGGATGGAGAGAAAGATGAAACGCTAATGAAGGAGGAGGAGGGGAAGGAGGGGAAGGAGGGGAAGGAAGCTCTCCCGCCTCGGAGCCTGCGCGGGCGGGACGAGGAGAGGGAGCCCGGCTGAGCTCGGGCGCTACCTGCGAGGGGATGAGCTGCGAGAGCATCCTCCCGCCGGGGCTCGGCCCCATCCTGCCGTGCGCCCGGTCCAACGGCAGCCCCCGGGACAGCCGCCTGCGGCCGAGCGGCGTGGCCGCGGCGCTCCCGGACGACTCCATGTCCCGGCAGCTCCTCTCGGCCGCCCCGCGCCGGGCGCCGTTTGAATCTGCTCCCGTCGGACCCCGCGCAGAGCAATCGGCCGCTTTCGTGGCAGCGGAACCCCGCCCGCTCCGTGCCGTGCCGTGCCGTGCTATTGGCTGAGTCCCTCCCCGGGCAGCTCCGTGCCGTGCCGTGCCGTGCNTGTGCTACTAAGTTGAGAAGAGCCCATCGCTGGTACATCTCATAGCTGTTGCCTTACTGAACTTGGCATTTCAGTAGCATCTTTCACTGGAAGTAAAGCATTTCAAAAATACCAACGAGACCTGAGCTATGGCTAGGAGGTAGGGTTATACCAGCTTTATCCAAGAGGCTAAATAACTTGCTTGGGTTCTTCCAGTAAAAAAATGAAGTTACACAATGACTGCTCTTAGTCTTACTCTGATCTTTTACCAGAGGGTTGAATTCAAAATTGCAATTCAACTTATCCATTGCTGAGGGGCTGTTTTGTTCACAGTATCTTCACAGAATCTTAAGGGTTGGAAGAGAGACCTCAAAAGGACATCCAGTCCAACCCTCCTGGCCAGAGCAGGTCACACAGGAACTCATCCAGGTGGGTTTTGAATGTCTCCAGAGAAGGAAACTCCACAAGCCCATCTGGGCAGCCCCTGCCAGGGCTCCCTCAACAGTGAAGAAGTTTTTTCCTTGTGTTTCTTTGGAACCTCTTCTGCTCCAGCTTGTCCCATCATTGCCCATCACTGAGCACAGCCTGGCTCCATCCTCCTGACACCAACCCTTTGTGTATTTGTCAACATCAATGAGCTCAGTCTCCTCCAAGCTGCAGAGCCCCAGCTCCCTCAGCCTTTCACCATAAGGGGAGATGCTCCACTCCCTTCATCACCTTTGTGGCCCCACGACAGTTAAAGATACACAGGACTCACTCTCCTTAAATCCCAACGGCTACCGCAGTAGTTATTCCATATGGCTAGGGTGTAATAGCTGGGGGTTTCAAAGACAGAGCATTTTAGGACAGTAAGAGCACCTGGCGAAAGGGAAGTCCCAGGGACACTTTACCTGCACGAGAACCGCAGCCTCGTCTCGGTCACTGCCTCTCAGCTCGGGAAAGCTGGAAACGGCCACTTTGATGTCCAGCTCAACGCCGATTTCCACCGCCAAACCCTTCTGCTTCTCGGCAGCGACGAAAGCCCCGAGCAGGCGGCCGTAATCCTTCAGCCGAGCGCCGCGGAACCCGTACAGGGGGGTGACGCTGTACAAGCTCCACTGCTTGTGCAGCAGACGCGCCAGCACCTGCGGATCGGCGTTATCCTCGGTAAAGGGGGAAAGAGAGGATGGAGAGAAAGATGAAACGCTAATGAAGGAGGAGGAGGGGAAGGAGGGGAAGGAGGGGAAGGAAGCTCTCCCGCCTCGGAGCCTGCGCGGGCGGGACGAGGAGAGGGAGCCCGGCTGAGCTCGGGCGCTACCTGCGAGGGGATGAGCTGCGAGAGCATCCTCCCGCCGGGGCTCGGCCCCATCCTGCCGTGCGCCCGGTCCAACGGCAGCCCCCGGGACAGCCGCCTGCGGCCGAGCGGCGTGGCCGCGGCGCTCCCGGACGACTCCATGTCCCGGCAGCTCCTCTCGGCCGCCCCGCGCCGGGCGCCGTTTGAATCTGCTCCCGTCGGACCCCGCGCAGAGCAATCGGCCGCTTTCGTGGCAGCGGAACCCCGCCCGCTCCGTGCCGTGCCGTGCCGTGCTATTGGCTGAGTCCCTCCCCGGGCAGCTCCGTGCCGTGCCGTGCCGTGC
>WBNH01010049.1:662570-771630 GCA_013401255.1 Urocolius indicus
CCGTGCCGTGCCGTGCCGTGCTCTCGGCTGAGTCCCTGGCCGTGCCGTGCCGTGCCGTGCCGTGCCCTCGGCTGAGTCCCTCTCCGTGCCGTGCCGTGCCGTGCCGTGCCGTGCTCTCGGCTGAGTCCCTGGCCTGGCCGTGCCGTGCCGTGCCGTGCCGTGCCGTTTGAATCCCGCGCGGCGCCGCCCCGGCAGTGACGGACTGATGGAGGCGGTGGCAGCGGGTTGGGTGCGCGGGGTGAAGGGTGAAGAGGCTGTTCCCATGTGAGCCCCGGGGGATGGTAGCGTGAGGCCGTTCGGCGCTCTGAGCTCTGGCAGCTCCGCTCCCAGCCAGCACCCAGGCGCTGGGGCTGCGGGGCAGCGCTGTCCCTGCGTGGGGAGCGGCTGCCGGTGCCTGCCGTCTGTGCTCCCGCCTGGGGCGCGGGCGGTGGGATGGCGCTGGCCAGGCTGCTGTGCCGAGAGCCGGCCCGGCTGGGCTGCGGCTGGGCTGTGCGCAGGGCTGTGCGCCGGGCTCTGCGCCGGGCGGCCTCGCCACCGCCGTCGCCAGGTGAGGATCGAGGGTCTGTCCGCTCCCCGCGCCCCCTCCAGCCTTTGCTGGTCTTTTCTCTTCCCTTCCAGGAGCCTGGGTCAGGGAAGCCAGCGCAGGCGATGAGAGGGCTATTCACGATATGTTCCCCCCCCACCCCCTCCTCTGGATGGCTTTTCCAAATCCGTGCTTTGATTTGACTTTTTGCATCTCCGTAGTTAAATTGTGACTCAAAGTACACCAGAAGCTCTTTGCCTGATGAACCCCTTCGGCTTTCACTGTGCCTTCCCCGCTTTGTAGCCCTGTTTGTGAAAACAAACCTTCGTGCCCTCCGCTTTAAGAGCCTCCAGGCTGTAACAAAGGTAGCAAGGGAGACGAGTCCACATAATTATACACACACGTGTCTATATTTAGGCAATAGCATCCTTCAGGTTTGTCTCTGCAAGCTAAACCTCCAGCCCAGTCTGTAAATAACCGTGCTTGGTTTTATAACCCAGACGTGATGCCGGGCACGCTGGGGGCCGTGGAAAGTCTTCTGCACTCTTGTTTCAGGCCTTCTACCAGTAGCTGCGGGCTCAGAAGCTGCTCAGTTTGCACTCACCTGGTGGGTGTCTGTGTTTCAGTCTTGATTTGTCAAGTCCCCTTTTTGCATCTTCGCAGTTCGAGCGTGGAATTGTCGGTGTGCCTCAGGGGTGGTTTGCAGCTCTCCCTTCTCTCGCCTCTCAAGTTTGCAGAGCAGGAGTTTGTAACAAGGCTGCGTTCAGATTTCCGTGTGGAAGCTTGACTGGCGGCATAACTCACCTTAAAGACTTGTTTAGAGTAACTTCAGGAGCCCTTGTGTGTGTTGGGGGTATACGTAGCGATTTCTTTGTATGTGTCTAAGCTATGTTGATGTGGAGGGTGAGATTTTGTAACTCTTCTGCTTGCCTGCAAAAGCCCCAAAAAGAATTTATTTGTTCATTGTATTCAAGACTTCAATAGCTTTGTGACCCGGACCAACACCTGTGGAGAGCTGCGTTCTGCTCACGTGGGACAAGAGGTCACCTTGTACGGGTGGATCCAGTACCAAAGGTAAATGCAAACCAAGGGGAAAGCAGGGGTGCTTGTTTGCCAGCTCCGGTGTGTGTGCTCTCGGTAGCCCTGGATTCAAATGCTGTTTTAATTCTTCAGGTTATCTTTTCATGTGCCGTGGCAGTCCCTGCTGAAGGGAGCAGAGCAGCTGAGAACCAGGGCAGATCAGGGTTGACAAGTTTCAGAGTCCCGTATGAATGATAATTGAACCCTTTTGCAACACTGGAAATTGCTGAAACGTTCTCGTCTTTGTGTAGGAGAGAAAAAAGTAACAGCATATATTTTATGGGAGTTCTAACAGCTGTGAGCAAATAACTTCTTTTCTGTAGTGCCTTGAAGTTTTAAGCAGATGATAAACATAATTTAGTCCTTTCAGCCACGGCGTCTAATGATGCAATTTTGAAGCATGCAAGCTATGCTTAAAAAAGAAATACTGAGTAAAGGCAGTAAATGGAGGATGAAATGCTAGTTCCAACAGTTTGCTACAGGTGGCCTGGTAGAATCACTCCCAGTGGAGTTGTACGTTTTGCCAAGTGTGGAGTGAAAAGCACGTTTGCCCAAAGCATGGACCACGTTCCAAAATGTCCTGAACCTGATGGGTGTGTGCTTGTAAGACAGATGGGTTCTGGAGCTTTGGTGAACTTAATTTGTAGCAGAAATCACCAAATGTTTTGCATTTAGCAGCCCAGACAGGCCAGTTTTTGTCCAGCATTGTCCCACAGTGATTGTTGGCTCCTGTGGGGTGTTTTGTTTGGTCATGAGCATCTCTGAACAGTGGCGGGTGGAGTTCCAGGAAACAGTTAGGATTACTGCAGTGAGATCATTGTGCTCTTGCTTTTAAAGGCAGCCAGAGCATGTTCCATTTGACAGCTTTTTTTTTTGATGGATTGAGTACAATGATAACTGTGCCTGCTGCTGAAGGGATCAATAGTTATGATTCTGGATCTAGGAGTGGGGATTGTTCATGTGAAGCTTTCAGTGAGACCTGTGCTCTCATTCTTGCTTTGTACTTGGATTTTTTTTTTTGGTATCTATGTAGATCTCAATGTGTTTGTCTGAATAATGTTCCCCAGCAGGAAACTGCACACGTTTACAATCCCTGTTCTACACGGATTAATGTTCCAGTTGAAATCCTGCCTCTCCTGGTTGTTGACACATCGTTTTTGCCTGTAGCTGGGCAAAATCTGAAACAGATAATTCAGGTTGACTTTAGGTGTGGGAAAAGCATCTGTACAGGTTACTTTGAGGTTAGTCACGGGGTACAGAAAGCAGCTAGTTGCCAAATGCTTTGGCTTAAAATGCAGAAGACTAATGAGTTCTTGAAAGAAACGCTGTTCCTCTTGTGTTTTTCATGGATCAGGCAAGGCCTGTTCCTGATTCTGAGGGACTTCCAGGGACTGACCCAGATCGTCATCCCACAGGATGAGGTAAGTGCTACCAAAATACAAGTCTCTGTTGTTTTTCCATTGCTAACTGGGGTCCAGCAGACGTGGAGAGCAGAGCGAAATACTTTGTCAGACTGAGTGCTCTGACTCACAGGTAGCTTTAAGTGTTAGGAGAGCCCTGATCTGACTGCAGCAGAAACATAAACGCTGTTTCCTCTGGCTTGTAAGGAGTGATTTTTGGGGTTCTTTTGGATACAAATGGACTGCTAAGAAATGGAGCTCTTTGAGCATGGTGCATTTGTCCTGTCCTTGTCATTTTGTAGGCACATTCCCACGTGAAGAAGCTCTTGTCTAATGCCACAGTGGAGTCTGTTGTGCGAGTAACTGGAATTGTGATCCCTCGACCCCCAGGGCAGGAGAATCCGGTGAGGATGTTGAGAATCTCTCAGGGGTTTTATTCCTTGTGATAAAGAGCACGAGAGCAGGATTGTGCTGGGGTTTGTGTCACAGCTTTGCCATGGGTTGTGGGTGTGTGACAACCTAGCCTCAGGGAGTATGGGGTGAAATAACTGCTGTGATGTGAGAACCTTGAGGCACATTATAGACACCCATGAATTAAATGGTACTGCAGCCCTCTGAAGGGATAGTGGCTGGCTTTTCCAGGCTTTCAACATGGGCTTGAGAATTTCATCTTAAAAATCACCGTTGTCATCACAAGTTCTACAGCATGTGATCACAGATCCACAGAGTGGTAGGGGTTGCAAGCGACCTTTGCAGCGCATCCAGTCCAACTCCCCTGCTAAAGCAGGTCCACCTAGATCAGGTCACACAGGAACGTGTCCAGGTGGGTTTGGAAACCTCCTGAGAAGGAGCCTCCACACCCTCCCTGGGCAGCCTGGGCCAGGGCTGAACAGGGAGCAGAACCTGCTGCCCACGCTCTGCTTGATGCCTCCAAGGATGCCATTGGTCTTGACCATGAGGGCACGTTGCTGCTCACGGTTAGTTTGTTATCAACCAGGACTCCCATGTCTTTCCCCACAGAGCTGCTCTCCAGCAGGTCAGTCCCCCTACTTCTCTCTGGGAGTAGATGTTGCTGTTTCTCATTGTATAGGAAGCAGAGGCTGAATGCTTTTTCATGTTACTCATTCCTCAGCTCCCATTGTAATCAGCCATAGGTGAATCTCTCAGGATTGGATGTATCCCATCACTGGCAGCTCTAAAAGGAGAACCTGGTTTTATGACAGTAACTTCTTTTTTTCTCTGACCACTTATAGATGTGCATAAAGAATGCAGGCTTCAAACAACGTTTTACTTCTTTTACTCATTTTGATGGAAGGTTGTGTATACTTTTCTCCTAGTAAACAGAAAGGGTTCTGTAGGATCAAAAACTTCAATGTGGAACAGTGCTAGGTGGGGGAAGCTGTCTGTTCTCCCTTGGGATCAGAGAAAAAGACTGGCTCTGAGAAGTGCTGTTCAGAACTGGAAGTTCTGAGAAGTTCCTCACGAGTGCCCCTTTTGACTTGTGCTCAGGACTGGAGATGCTGCTAATGCACACTAAAATGTATGCTGAGTGGTTCCATCGAAGCTAATGGAACTAGTATCTTGCCTTAGAAGAGTCTGTGCCTGACTGTTGTTTTGTGCTCAGCGTGTCCTTCAAGGCGAGGGCAGAGGAAAATGAGTTCTGTTTCTTGGAGAGATCGTTATGCCACTGGGAAAGGAGGTGCCATCTTCAGTGAGGTGACTTGTGTTTTGTTGAGCAGAAGGGAAATATAGGAGAAATGTGTCCTTGAAGTTGTCTGAGTTATACTGAGTTAGAAGGCAGGGAGCACGATCACGTGGGTTTCTTCACACCCTTCCTCCCCGTCTGTTGAGATGCTTTTGCCCAGTTGTTTTCTTGAAGTTTTGAATTTAACTTTTTGCCTTGCATTTTTTTCTTCAGAAAATGCCAACAGGGGACGTTGAAGTGAAAGCTGAGACTGCAGAGATCTTAAACTCCTGCAAGAAACTGCCGTTTGAAATCAAGGATTTTATCAAGGTGTCCGTGCTTTTTCTTATCTTTTTTCTTTATACTGAGTGGTGTCCTTTCAATAAACTGGGAAACAGCAAAACATTCAAAAGCTGTGTCTGATCCCCTCAGCTCTGCCTGGGGGAAGGATGTTGTTTAAAATAGAGACGCTGCTTGTTAGCTCAGAGGATGTGTTTCTAATTAGAGTTGAGCAGAAAACAAGGCTTGAATGATTCCAGTGCAGAGGATTTTCAAATGTCAATGTAAGGACAGATGGTGAATGGAAGGGTGAAAGGAATCAGGCTATGCTTGTGTTTTGGAGAGTGTGAAACAGAACCTGCCAATGCAGTACTGTAAGTTAGGACAAGGGTGCTTAGTCTTCTCTGGACATGTATCTAGTCAGCCAGAGGGTTTTATTCCTCTGTAAGTACATAAGTCTTGTTTTAGTGCAGGCTCCATGGTATAGTAGAGGCATCACTGTTAATTGAAAGACATGATCTGTGCCATTGAAACTGTCACATAAGCATTGGAACTGGGAGAACTGGGTCCTGTTCCCCCCATGTCCCATCCTGGGCAGTTTCCATCAGCTGCACAATTTCAGTTTGCCTGTCTGTAATAAGGAAGTGTTACCGTTTGGTTGTATCGCTCTACTTCTCCACTTGAAAATCCTGGGGAGGATTGCTACAGTCTGTTGCAGTGGACTGAGAATGAGAAAGTCTGACGTTCTGAGCTTGGTTGAGGCAGCTCTTAACACAGTGACTGGTTTGAGCTTCTGTGGAAAGAATCGTCACTCATGGAAACCCTCTCAGTGGCTGGTTGTGCAGGTTGTAGGTGACGGCTGGGCTGTGGCAATAGAGCACCATCCTTCTTTAGCTTCCTTCTTCGGTCCTGTAGTTTTAGGAGCATCTTGATCAAACATGCAGCTTGAGTTTTGTCTCTCAGTCCTAATTGCCTTCTCCCCGCAGAAGTCGGAGGCTTTACGGATGCAGTATCGCTACTTGGACTTGCGCAGCTCCCAGCTGCAGCGGAACCTGCGCCTGCGGTCGCAGCTGGTGATGAGGATGAGGGACTATCTCTGTAACCTCCACGGTAAGGAGAGTTCTTCAACAGCGGTGTGCAGCCAACAACCTTTTAGCCTGCCTTTCTTCTCTTTCCTGTTTCTGGGGGGAGATTGCCGATCAACTTCCTATCTGGAGTGGTCCCGCTAACAAGGACACGTCTGCTTGCAGTGGGGTCTTTAGAGGGGTGGTGACAGGCCTGGAAGCTGAACTCTCTTTGCATGCTATAAACCAGTTGCTTTAATGAGCTGTATCCAGTGAGAAAAGGCCCTTTGCAGGTGGCTTCCCTCTTTTGGCTACCCAACTTGAGGCATGTCAAAGGGATGGGTGTTTTTTTCTATAGGGCTTTTGCTTCTGTTAAAATGAAGAAGTCAGTCCCTTTTGGAAAAACAAAGCCTAGTTCCAAATAGAAGATTAACAGTTTTTCAGCCTACATGGAGTCCTCTGTCATCAACAGCTTTGGCAGGACATCAGGATAGCTCAAAACCTTTAAGTCTGCCATTACCTAAGTTACTCTTAGAAACAGCAAACCCCATAGATTTTGGAGGGGCTGCACGGTGTGCTAGGTGACCCCCATTGCTGATTAACCCTTCTGTGTCATATTCTCCCTGCTTTCGGCATATTGTGTCTCTGAAGCGTGTGTTTGTTCCTCAGGGTTCGTGGATGTAGAAACTCCCACGCTCTTTAAGAGAACCCCTGGGGTATGTATTTTGTTAGTGCTGCATTTCAGCCTCCTGCCATTGCTTAGGCAGTTCCTGGCTGAGTTACTGTCCATTGCCACTCGGCCTCCATCGCTGTGCCCTTGCCAAGTAACAGCTCGTGCAAATGTCTTATATGAAACAAGGGTCCTTTTAAAAGCAGAGGCCGTGAAAGGGGAGAGGTGGTATCTTGTGTCTTCATCTTGAACTGGCAAAGAAATGAAGCTTCTGCTTTGTAGAGCACGTGTTGTGTGCAAGTCCTGTCCTGGGACACATTATAAAACCAGAGCACTGTGTCCCCAGCATTTCTCTTAAGTGGTGGGTTCCTGCAGTGACACTACTCAAGTCAGTTTAGTTTCTGAGTTGATATTCCTTTCTTTCATTTAAAAAATAATCACAGAGAAGAGAGCTGTAGCCTCATTGGTGCAGCTAACAGACGGAGTTCTTACATTTAACCCCTTGCCTTGGTCTATTGTATTGTTATGTGTTAGTATCTCAGAGCAGAAGGTGGAGAATCCCCCTTTGGGCTGTTTTGGACCAAGCTGGCTAACAGATTTTTTTTTAGTGTAATGTACAAACAGCTATTTCCTCTCAAGTGAGGTTTCGTAAGGGGGAAGATGGATCCTTTCCTCTTGGCTTCTGGTCTGTGCTTTCTGTGAGGACACTTGATGAACGGTGTAAGCTGTTCTTTCTGATGCTAGGGAGCAAAAGAATTCCTTGTGCCCTCGAGGGAAGCAGGCAAGTTCTACTCTCTGCCACAGAGTCCTCAGCAGTTCAAGCAGCTGCTGATGATTGGAGGTCTGGACAGGTAAGAGTTTCCTGGACTCTCATTCTCTGTGTCTCATCCGGGGTTTGTTTACCTCGGTCTGTGAGGTTTTTGATGCTTCTGAAGACACTTACTGCTAAAGGGTTTGTGTTTTGAAGAGGGATCCTTAAATACCTGGGATTTTTCACACAGTGAACCACGGGCCAGGTCTTGACCGTGAGTGGATTTTTCGTGGCCTTTAGTAGAGTCCAGGTATGGATTGGAAGGTTGAAAAGGGGTTGTATGTGCTGCTGTTGGGAGACAGCTCATCTGGTAGCCTCCCCATGCCTCTAGAGGTGTGGATGGAGATGCTTACAGCTGCTTCCACTCAAAATGTCGTGCTTTTGGGGGGATGGGAGCAACCAGGGGCAGCGTGAGGCGAGTGGTCGGACTCGACCTTAAAGGTCTTTTCCAACTGTAATGATTCTGTGATCATCTGCAAAGGGAATACACCCCTGTCTTCTTTGTTTTATGACTGATTCTATAGCCACAATTTCATTTAGGGTACTTTAAATTGTTATCTAAGTGAAAGTGCTATTGCAGGTACTTTCAGGTTGCTCGCTGCTACCGAGACGAAGGTTCACGGCCTGACAGGCAGCCTGAATTCACTCAGGTAACCAGCTCTCCCTGCCTTTTACCCTCCTCATCCCAGACAGCTTGTGACTGCTTTTCCTTCTGAACGCCTGCTTCCTGCTAGCCCTTGTGCTGCATGAAGGGTACAGTGTTGTTTGCTTTGTGTTTCCCAGACACAGCCCTTTGAAGTTAGGGTGGGACATGCACAGGGTGGGTACTGCCCTTGTCTGACTGCGTAGTCCCATGCACAGTACATGCAGGGATTGTGCTGCAGCAGAGATTGTACTCGATGATGCAATCTCCTCCTGTCTTACTGGGTCAGGCAGCCCATTACTCACTCAGCCTTGAGATCCCAGGCAGAGTTGGCCTGGTTCATTCAAGGTTTCTCCCTCTGTCCTTGTCATCGTTACCTCATTCAGTTCTCTGAGGAGATGATTGTTTGAGTCATCAGGCTATAGGGAGATAATAAGCACATCCTCAGTCTAATGTAGTTGTGCTATGATCTCATGTTTTGTATTGTTTCTTTCCATGCTGGTTTTATAGTCAAGAACTTCTGCAAGTAGCAATGCAAAGGCAAAACCTGTGACTAATGTGCAATCCCTTCTCTTGTTTTCTGTTTAAAGATAGATATAGAGATGTCATTTGTAGATCAAGCTGGGATCCAAAGGCTGATTGAGGGCCTCCTGAAGTATTCCTGGCCTGAGGAGAGAGGCTCCATTACGACTCCTTTCCCCTCCATGACATACGAGGAGGCACTGGCTAACTATGGGACTGATAAACCAGACACTCGTTTTGGGATGAAGGTGAGGGTTCACCCATTGGAAACTCGCAGCTTTTCCTTCTGTTAGTAAGAATAATTTTTGTTTGAATCATTTATAAGTGATTGGCTGAGGTTCTTAATGCTGTAATTAACCTGTCTGTCCCATCGCTGCTGCATTGCACAGGTAATAATGTCTCCAGAGAGGGTTTGGTTAGTTAGTTATAGGAAAATGCCTGTTTTTAGAACATTTTGGTTTAGGTAATGTAGTGTTAGACAGCAATGTGTCTTGACTGTCTTAAGAGCAGAAGCCCATAAGGCATCCAGAGATAACCACTGTGCCCCAGAGTATACTCCTGTTGAGCATGTTTCATGAGACAGGCTTCTCCAGCCTTTCAGTGGCCTGAAGGTATTTTCAAGATAACCAACTCACTGTTTATGAAATAAGAATATTTAGAAATAAGCATGAAGAGGAGCAAGAAGTGCTGAAAAGCAAGAAGGCATCTCCTGTTTCCCCAGGAGTTCACTTTGGATGTGTCCTTTCAGTCTCCAGCTCTGTTCACTGTGGTAGGATGTCACCATCTCAACCTTGGGTTTTCCTGACTGCCTTGCATTTCTGTTTGTTGCAGTGCTCAGTCTCCTAAGGGTTATTCCAGCTTAGCCCCATTCATTTTCTATGAACCATTTGATTTCTCCTAGCAAAGTCATGACATCCCAGGGAATGATGTTGAAGGTGTTAAGACACAATTGCGGGGGTTTTGGTTCATGTTCCTACCCCCGCTGCTTTTTCCTCTGCTGTTTCTTCTTCCTCAGATAGTGGATGTCAGTGACTTTTTCCGAAGATCAGACATTCAGTTTGTGCAGAATGCACTCAGTTACCCTTGTGGCACTGTCAAAGCCATTTGTATCCCTCAGGGAATGGTGAGTGTTGCTCTTACATACTGGTTATGGTTAATGTGAGATTAAATAAAATGCCAGTTTGAATTCCTTTGGTATTGAAATTCTCCTTGTTAGTGCTGGGTGGAAGAGTGATGTCCTTCAGGGATCTTGGGATTGATTGTAGTTGCTGTCAGACTGGGCTGGGTGGTGGTGGAATGGAAAGGATCAGGCAACAAGAAGAATATATTGTCCTCAGGATGAGGAGGAGGAGAACAGAGCTGCAAGATCCCTTGAGGACAGAGCAGCCTGTCAGGGCTTCAGCTTGTTTTTGTCAAGGATGACTTCTCATGTGCATCTGGATAATAAATTGTGCCCCACGGCAAGAGATTGAAATAGAGCCAGGTGTGGCACAGCTCTGCTCTGGGCTAGTGAGAGAGAGGTCCAGTGGTTACAGACCTTTCTCGTGTTTGCTTTCTCTACGTTTATGGGCATAACTCATATTTCATAATTACAAGGTCACAGTCCAGGTCCAAGGCTCACAACAGATGTAGAACACGGACTTGGCCGTGTATCTTGGCAGGGAAGCAGATTTAATTCTGGCTGTGAGCATCTTTACAGCTTGGCCAGTAGCAGGGAGGGGGAAGAAATCCTGAGTAGAGGAACAGGGCTTTCTGACCTTGGTTTGCCTTGGGAGTCCTTTAATTTTGGCATGAAGTGCAAGTTACTGTGTTCCCACGAGAGGGCACTAAGGGGCGCCTTTAAGCAAAGCAAAAGTGGACTCCTGAGCCTCTCTAAGTATCAGAGTAGCTGGAAAAAACCCACCAAGATCTCTACACACATCCTCATCCACTGAGTTTCTTTGCACGTGAGTCAGCCCGTTTGTTTCCCCTCTGTTCCTACAGATTAAACGGTGCTTTCCCCATCCTCAATGTGGTGCTTCAACCTTTTTCATGCATGCTGCAGGTATTTAGTTGGTTGACTCCGCTGCCAGTACATTTGGTTTGTGAGCAGGGAGAAAAACTGCAGGCAGATGTGCAGCCTAGAGTGGCCCCTTTCTGAAAAGGAGCCCTTGGAGAAGACACCAGTTGCAGCCTAGTGCTGTCATCTCTTTCCTAGTCCACAGCCCTCATAAGAACTTGCACTAGAAACAAGAACTGGAGAGGTTTGGAAACAGCTCAGTCAGTAGATTTGAATCCTGGTCAGGCTTTCTGTAGATTTTTTGATGATGTTTAATGGATTTTTCTCTTGCTCTTTCCCCAGAGATACCTTAAAAATAAAGATTTGGAATCATTAAAGGAGTCTGCAAAGTCCCAGTTTAACCAGGTGAGGCAAATGCTGCTGGAGTACTGGAAATGGTGAATAACAAATTGTGCATAAAGGCACTTGTAGGCAAGGGAAGGTGGAAGAGCAGTTTTTACTGGCCCAGTCAGTGCCTGTGTATGTGCTTCTTCGAGACAAGAGAGGGCAGCACTGGACTGAACACACTCTTACCTTTAGGAAATCATGCCAATTATCTGCAAGCCTGATGGAAGCTTGAAATCTCTACTCACAAAGTTTCTGGGTGAGAAGCAGCAGTCGGAGCTTATGCAAGTGCTGAACATGCAGGTGGATGACGTGGTCATGCTCGCGGCTGGTGAACACAAGCAAGTGGTAGGAAGCATTTCTTGGGTGACTGTGTGAGTTGAATGTTGCTGTTGATGGTTTTTGATGTTCTCTGACCTTACTCTAATTCTTCTCGTTATTAAAATAGGTCATCATCTAATTCTGTGTTTATGTGGAGCTGAAGCTATAGCAACAGCAACTAATGCATGAAACGTAGCTCTTGCTGTTATTTCCCCCAGTCAGATTCTGGGAAGAACTCGTAACTGAAGTGAAAGCTGGAATATAAATCGGGAGCAAATCAGTGTCTCCTTTTCTTTCCCCTTAACTTAATTTTAAAGCATAAAGCTTAGCTGGAAAACAAGGTCAACTAGGTAGTTTTGTCTCCCATAAGCAGATGACAAGAGTGAAGCACAGCTGCTTGTTAGCAGCAGTGATGGGAGATTCCGTCCCTACGCTGAGCTCCTGCCAGCAGATGCTGCCTTCCAAACGTTGGTTTGTGACAAGGTGTTGTGCTTTGCTCATAGCCAAAACTGTGTCGTATTCTCCTTCTTTGCCTTCATTTCTCTCTCTGCAAATTTCAGATCTTACCTGTGCTCCCCTAGTTAATCCATATTTGTGTAGGAAAGTGCTCTGAAGGTGGAACTTCCCTGACAGGAAAATTGGCACTTTCTCAGTCTCTCCCTTCTCTTTTGCAGTGCTCTGCATTAGGAAGCCTAAGGTTGGAGAGTGCTGATCTCCTTGAGGCTGTTGGGCTGGTACTCCGTGATCCTACAGCTTTTCATTTTCTGTGGGTGGTGGATTTCCCCCTTTTCCTCCCAAAGGAAGAGAATCCAACTGAACTGGAATCAGCTCATCACCCTTTTACTGCCCCACATCCTTCGGATACCAGCCTCCTCTATTCTGATCCCACAAAGGTAACTAACTCCGTGCCTGCCATGCTGTCTCTCTTACGGTTATGAGTCATGGAAAGCTGGCAAGTAGCAGCTGGTGTTAGTGTGAAAAGTTGTTTCTTGGAAGTGACTGTATATTGTACGTATCTGGAAGAGATGGCTTCCAGATTACTCAGAGTGGCAAATATCCACATGTGCCCCTGACAAAAGAGGCTCATAGGAAAGAGCTGTGTAAGTTGAGGAGTCTTGTGTTCAGGCCCATCCCTTGTTGCTGCACATTTCAATCATCTTTGTAAAAGGATTTATGCTCTTCCCCCATCTGTCAGCAGCTGTCCATTCCCCCAGTGGGACTTGTATTGAGCCACAGGGTGCCATCAAGAGAGCAGTGATCATGACTTCATTCCCAGTGTCTTTGCTGCTGTGTGCAGGTGGTTGTTAAATGCAACTGTGTCCCAGCCTTGCTAAGGTGCCTGTTCATCCCTTTGTGCAGGTTCGTAGCCAGCACTATGACCTTGTGCTGAACGGCAATGAAGTTGGAGGTGGTTCCATCCGCATTCATAGCGCAGAGCAGCAGCGTTTTGTGCTGGAGAAAGTGCTGAAGGTAACACCTGCAGATGTCTATAACGTTGGAGGTTTAAAAGGATAATGTAAGTGTCCATTTCAAATTCTGAAAGGAACACTCTAGTGCTTCTCGGGTAAAGAAATGTAACTCCCAGCCTTGAGTAATGGATGAGTTCATCACGCCAGCACTTTGTTAGTAGGAAGTTGCTTGTCCAGTGACACTTCTTGTGTAATTTTGCAGGAGGATTCTGAGGTGCTTTCCCATCTGCTCGAGGCTTTGGAGTTTGGAGCTCCACCTCATGGAGGAATTGCTTTAGGTAAGTGGTCTGTAGCTGTCCAGGTACAGGTGTCTTTTGACTTTTTGTGGCATGTTAGATCCCCAGGAACTAGCCTCATGCTTGTTAGTAGAAGCCTTGTCTCCTTTTGACAGAGATGGCCATTCTGGTGTTGCTGTTTGGCACACTAACATGGTGGTACCGTGTGGGCTTACACGGTGCTTCCATCTCTAGTTGCTTTGACAAAGGTAACAGAGGGCTTGTCACCAAGTACAGAATGTTTCAGTGTTCCTCCCCAGTGTCATAGTGCGACTTAGTTCTTAGGCAGGAGCCAAATCGCATGTTGGTGGCTCTAAGAATGATTCTTATCTGCTGTTCTACAAATAATGTTCAATAGTGTTAGGTCATCTTTCTTCTCATTGCTGTGCAGCCAGATCAGGATCCCTGTACTGCATGCCTAGGGGTCTGGACAGCGTGACACTTTGTGTTTCACACCTTGGGTCATTGACACAACTTTGCCTTCTATTTCAGTCTCAGTTCCCTTCTTCCCTGGTTTTTTTTTCACTACTTGAGATAATGCCAGATTTTTTTCTCCTAGAACCCAGAAAGTTTGTGGGTTTAAAACAGCAAACCAAACACCCAGACCCAAACAAACTGTGAACACCCCCCCCCAAAAAAAACCCCAAAGGTACCAGAGGCTCTGGAACTTTCTGAATTCCTCCTGGCTGTTACAGCCCTTCAGAACTGGTTGATCAATAGCTTTGAGCAGTTCAGCAGAGCCCTGACAGTGTTCCTGGCACTTGGCTGCCTTGGTTTTGTTGTGCTGTCTTTGCAGAGGCGCTGTCTGCTTTGCAGTCTTTGGTGGTTTGCAGAACCTTCCCTAACATTGGAAGCTATATTTTTCTAGTCGTTTCTGCCTCTTGGCAAGTCTGTTTGTTTTCTCCTGATGGAGATTATTTTTTTTTTTCCCATTACTTGGTTCACTTTTTCCCTTCAAGCTCAGGGATATGATCTACTCCATCTTTCTGATGTTTCTGAATCAGAGGAAGTAATATATAGGGACATAACTCAAGTGGTTCACCAATTTGTTTTCTGCTTCTAGGACTTGACAGGCTGATCTCTCTCATTGTTGATGCTCCAAGTATCCGAGATGTCATTGCTTTCCCTAAATCCTTCAGGGGACGAGACCTGATGGGCAATGCTCCAGACTATGTCACTCCAGAGGAATTAGAGCCGTATCATATCCAGGTTTCCTGGCCCCTCACAGAAAAAGAAGCAAAGAAGAACTGACTTAAAGCAAGTGGTGTCAGATGAAATTCCTTAATTAGAGGTGACTACAGCTTATAAATACCAGAAGTCAGTTCAGAAAACATGAACTGTTATGGGAGGATGGGGAGTGGTACATCCCCACTGTACTAGGGCAGTTTCAGGATTGAATGGGAAGTAGATACATGGGCTCTGCAATAGGAATTCACCTCTGGGTTGGTAAGGAGAAGGAGAAGTAGAAAAGCAAAGAAGAGAACAGAATTTTAGTACAGGATATTGGGACTCTTGGCTTTGGGATGTCGTATTGGCAGGAAGATGGGATCTATTTTTCTCCACGCCCCACTTTTTACATATCCTTGGTAAAGTATTTCTCCTCCCATCTGGAGGAGATAGTGTCAGCTGCCCTGGCAGGATGGCTTGTATTCCTTGTGATCACTGGATCTGTGAGCTGAGGACTGTTAGAGCAAAGCAGTGCTGGGCCAAGAGCTCTGGACACTTCACGGCAAAACTTCAGTGCAGCCAGCAGCTTGTCTGATGTTGCAGTGCACAAGATCATCTAGAACTTGCCATGGGGAGTTCATATTTAGCCATGTTCCCTCGTCAAGGAGGGGGAGAGAAGCATTCACAACACTTGCAACAGTTGTTCTTGTAATGCTGTAAAGAGCTGCCTGTGGGGCCTGTGGTCCTGGTGCTTTTCAACACACTGATTCTGAAGTTTGTGTGTTTGTAAATAAAGTTTATCTGTCAACGTGGTTTTGTCTGAGCTTGGCCTCAGGTTTTCACTACAAGAGCAAGCTGACAGTTTCTCCTTGGTGACTACTGATCCTTCCTGATGAAATCTGTGACTGCATAGAGGGTTGCCAGTCTTCTGTGAATCCTGCCTGGTTCTGCCAACCTGCTTCCACAGGGGCAGGTGATGCAGCAGCAGCAAGTTCTTCACAGGTACCTGTTCATCCCTGTCCCACACTGACAGCCAGAGTGCAGGAGTGACCCTGTACTGAGAAGAGCCTGGGCTGTAGCAGCCTCCTGCCTGACCAAGCCACTTCTTGCAGAAGCTACAGTTGGATGTGAGACGTCTGTACTCCTGTTAACCCCACCACCCTGCTGATTGTTTTTCTGTTGGATCTCAACAAAACACTGGTAAAACGGTGACGTGGCTTATTCTCCACCTGAAAGGGAACTGGCTCAGTGTATATTTCATAGATTTGACCAGACCACCCTTGAGTAAGGTCACGCTACTCTTTTGTAACATCAAATACCAGTTTCTGGTGCATTTTACTATCTTTATTCCCCTTCCAGAAGAGAAACGTAGCACGTTGGTGAGATTCTCAGCACTCAAAGTGTGGTATTGTGTTGTGTAGGGTGTTTTGGTGTTGGTTCCCCCACCCCCACCCCCACAAAAGTTTCCAGATTGGACCAAGCTGGGGAGAGATCCCAGTGTTTGGTGTCAGCCATTCCAAATGGCTTGGGTGTGTTTGGCTGCAAGGGGTTTGCACAAACTGCCATCAGCACAGGAGCTGTTGTCAGAACTCAAGCTGGAGTTTAATCGTATGCTCTGCTGGTATCTGTCTCTCTAGAGTTAGCTAAATTGCAGTGTAACAGCACAGCAGCTTTGTGTAATTCCATGCTACAGACACCCAGCAGTTTAATTCCCAGTTCTGTTGAAAACAGACCACTGCTCTGTGAAAACATCAACTCATGAAAAGGCAGCAGAGATTTTCAGTGGTGTCAGCTGTTTGCAGCTGGGTTTATACCTGGGGAAAAGGGGGGAACTCTTCCTCTGTCACTCTCCTGTAGTCTGACAGACACTTGTGTGTGCCTATGTTTTGGAGAGCTCAGGGACTTGGGCTCAGACTTGATGTAAGGACACTTGCTGCAGTGTAAGCCAGAGGACACTGCTTGGGTGTACAAAGCTGCTCCAGGAGATAGATTGTGAGCTGGATCCAGCATTGCTGCATCTGAGCAGGAGGTGGTGCTTTGTACATTCCTGGGGTGAATCTCCAAGCCCAGGAAGGCCCGACTGGGCTGCTCTGTGTGTCACCAGCACCTTTCCCGTTGGGAGGAAGGGAGCAGCTATGGCACTGGGTGATGCTACACTGATGTCTAACATCTGGTGAACATAGGCAGCCTCAGGGTCTGTTCATGATATGAGCAGAAGGATAAAGAGAGCTTATGCTCTCAAATGCAAGGATTTCTATTTTTCCCCTGCTTCCTCATGATGTTTGGCACACTCTCTGGCCCACCTGCCAACAGCAGAAGCAAAGGCACAGACCACTGACAGCCACCTGAATGGTACCAGCTGGAAATCCCATGTGAGTTTCAGGTGGCTTCACCTCTGAATGTTTTGGCTCTCAATTTAGGCTTGTGCTCTGGTTTGTTTCTTTCTTTTTTTAAAGCATTGTTTGATGGAATGAAAACCCGTTGATTCCATGCAGCCACCAACTGTGCCAGCCACGATTTCACAGCAAACAGAGCTCCCTGACAGAGATACTCAGATGGATTGGTCACATTTGCCTCTAATAATCCATCAGGCTTCAGCTTTCTTGTTATGTTTTGATAGGCTTTGTGTTTAATGCTGAGGTAGACTTGAAGGAGAGAGTTATGGGCAGTTCTCCCATTTGTTTGGTCATCTTTGAAATACATTTGTGTTTCTGTAGCCAGGAGTTCTGTTATATTATGTGTCGTTCTTAAAAGTGCTTCCTCTTGCTCAACTTAAACCTCTCCTCTGATCGCTTCTTGACGTATCTTCCCATGGAGGTTACTAGAAGGAACACAAACATTTCTTCCGTGTTTTCCATTCTGCTCGTCACTTTGTGAATGAGCATCCTCTGGTTTTCAGTTGCATCTGTGTTCAGCTTCACCTGCCTTCATGTAGAAATAACTGCATAGCTCCTGTGCTACCAGTAGTGACTTTCCCTACACCCATCAGCAGCTGAAGTGGCTAAAAGTTGATGCTGTTGTAGGCTGTTTGAAGTACTTTTTCCCCCCCTATATGTGTTACTGTTTGTATTTATCAACTGTCTCTTTCTCCTCTGTGCTGTGTAAAGATATTAGATAACTCCTTTACTGAAAAAAAAAAACAAACCCTAGTAATAGCCAGAAAGATCACAAAGTACCTGAAAAAGAAAGCAGAAAGCTTTGGCAATACTTTGTGCTTTCCCAAATAGGTGTACACCAAAGTGAATCCTATGAAAACATTTCTGGGAACAGTCAGTACAGGAGGCAGTTACAGTGGCAGTTTTCTCTGGAACAACAATCACAGTGTACTATTGGATTTCTTGAGATTATCCTCTATTTGGAGAATGATAGATTGAAAAGGCTCAGTGCTGAGAATTTTTACTTGTTTGCTCAGCAATTGGAAGAGAATTGTGGTTGAGGGCCTCAGCTCTTTGATGGTGTCCTTTGAGATGCAGCCTTCTCATTTGTCAGCTGTTCAAATTTTCTTGTCTTGTGTATTAAAAGAAAGATGTGTGGTATGGTTCTCAAAAAAAAAAAAAAGCCTTAAATGTTTGTGTCTTTTTCTTGCAGCAAGAACAGAACTAATTTGACAGCAATTACAGTGCCGGGGTTCTGAGTAGGGTGGTACTGAGCGACTCTAATCCTTTCAAACAGCATCATTTCGCTTTGAGTGGCGAAACAGCAGTGGCCAGAGCAAAAGGGGTGGCATATTTCTCATGGGTGATGCAGCCTCTGGTAACTGCTGTGCTTTTTTTTTTTGTGGCTCTGTACAAACATGCTGGAGAACAAATAGGAGAGGTGAGTGGATAACAGGCTGAGTCGCTCAAGGTCACACGAGGTATTGTCCCAGAGGGAGCATCCCAGGAACACTGTTAACAGCTTACACTGAGAGCTAACTCATCTCTAACCTGCCATGCTTCTTTACAGGGAGAAAAGATACTGGAGTTTAAGTAAGTACTACATCATATCCATGGTAAAGGCTTAACAGAGCAATTATGGAAGGCAAAAGCTTGATTTGAATGTTTAGAATGTCTTGTAAAAATCTCAAGAGGGCTTTAAATAGAATTTAAAGTGAAAGCAGATAAAGCCATGAATTCCCATTTCATCTGTTCGTGGTTAATATTGTAGAACTGAAGACAGATGCAGAAAAAAAAAAAGGGATTCTTTTAATGAGAGGAGCATAATTTTGGGCCAGTTGCTGCAGAAATACTCAGGAGCAAGCTCTGCCCACAGTTGCCTTTGCAGATAGCTTGCTGGATTTAATGCATTTGCAGGAGCCACATGAAGAAAGTATCTAGCATGCTGTTCCTGATTGCCTTTGTGGAAGATGAGATACATATTAATGAATATCAACACCTATTAAATGTAGATTTCACCAGTTAAATAACTATGCTGACTAAAGGAATGTACAAAGAGGTACTTGTGTATTCAGGGTGGCATTCAGCTGGCATGGTGCTTTCTGAAAGGCAACTTCTCTGACTTTACAAATGGCACCTGAAAAACCTTCTGTTTAAATCTGCAGACCTGTTGTCTTCACATTGAGGTCATTTCCATCTCTCTTGGGCATTTGAGGGTGTTTGAGGGTTGCCTGCTGAGCAGTCCCTTGCTCTTTCAACTAGGAATTTCAACTTGTTACTTCAGCTGTGGCCTCAATCAGCTCAGGTGAGGAACAGGAGCAAACAACTGGTGGTTGGAGAAGTAAAGCAACGTTCTGTTAATTCCTGCTGCTGCCCTGCAGCTCCTGCTTAAAACATGTACTGAAGCGTGTCAGAATAACCAGAACCTATCGTGCAACAGTAGGAAATGCTGCAGCTGTTCTTTAAATAGCCAGTGACACAGAGAAAAGATTCGTGTGTGTTTTCCTGAGGGTTACCATTACCTTTGACATCCTAAGTAGGTTGCCGGTTTATTCTTCAGGCTTCCACGGTAGTGTGAACTAAAAGCTGGAGGTGCACAATGTGTGGTTATGTATCTTCTGTGAAGTGTCACCAAGTCTGCTGAAGGCTGCGTCCACACCAGTGTCATAAAAGAAGAAACAAGGAGGGGGCTCAGCAAGGTGAGTTGCTTTAACTCTCCTTGCTTCCAACAGTCAGAACTTGAACACGACGCTACTGAACAGTAGGATGTTTCTAACTGAGCTTTAATACTGTAGAGACCTCTTTGGCAGCTCTTACATTTCACTTGGCCTTGCTTTTGAACCGCTGTAGGTTTGTTTTCATTTGTTTTCTCCCCTCTAGGCTTGCTCATGCTAACATCTCAAATTTCTTCTCTGTGTGTGGATAACTCCAATTCCCTTTGTCACTACGGTCCCTGTTGCAGGCACAGGCAGGGACTTTGGGAGCCAATGCCTCCATGTGCTTATGTAAGTCTTTTTCAGGGCACCCTGAGACTATACAGATGGTTACCAGTTATATCTATAATGTTTGATGCCATGTTGGATAGGTGGTGCATTGGAGTGTGCTGCATGGCCAAAAGAAGCTTCATTCTTTTTTAAGCCCAGGTTTCTACCTCAGCATTAGAGCTTGGTTTCTTCCAGGTTGCCTGACTCAGGGCTTGCCTCTTGAGCAAAAGGAACAAGCTTTTGGTGACAGTGACCTGAAGTGTCACTGCTGAATGAATAACCACAATTCTTCTTTTGTAACCATGGGATTAGTTTATTATCTCTAAGCCTGCAGGACAAATGCTTTTGGCTTCGTCATGATTCCTTAACGTATGAAATCCTTGCTGTGACCGTGACAGCTCTTCCTTTCGGTAGCCCTGGGAAGCACAACAAATGAGCAGGTCAGCACTTTCCTTGGTCCTCCTCAGACCATTAATATACGTGTGGGACGATAGTGGGAACAGACCTATTGAAAAAATGTCAAGAAGGCCAAAATGCTTTAATGCTTTACTCTTTCATACAAGTCGCTGTTAGAAAGTTCAAGAGAAAGAAGTGCTGACTAGCACCGCTGGTGATAGTGACAAGTAGAACAGAGGGGAAAAAGTACATCCCAGAGGGCTTTTGGGAAACCAGGTGGCCTCAGGCTGTCTGGGTACCAGGAATCTTGATTAAAACGTTAGCTGAGGTGATTTCATTTGATACGTTGTGGTGGATAGGGAAGGAACCTGAGCGCCATGAAAGTTGTGCAGTACCTTGCTCTGGAAGGAAGAAAAAGAGAATCTGGGACCTGATCACTTTAATTTTCATTTACAGAGGGAAAAAAAAAATAATCTGAAACAAAAACAGTCTGGAATATGTTGGAGAAATAAACCATGTGGGTTTTTTTGGGAGGAAAGTAATCTCAAACCAAGGCAGTATCATCCTTTGAAACAATTCAAAGGTCTTTTGCTGAGGGAGAGGCAGTACATGACAAATACCAAGCCTGTTTGGCACAGTCATACCTGTGATAATAGTATATGTGACTCTAGATGAAACTGAGTACAAACTGGTTGGATGATGCTACAGGGGAGGGGGAAATGAAACATGTATTTTTAGGTGCTTGTCCCAGGAACATTTCTTGAGATCTTGGATGGTGAACAGAAAATGTAGTTTCATGTGTTTATTAACGAACTAGTACAAATTTGGGGAATCTGTTGGAGAGGGGTATGGCTGGGATTCAAACCGTGAGGGATGGTCATGATGAAATTAGGATGCCGTGCTATACAGAGACATGCAGGCTGCTTCATTTAGGAGGAAAAAAAAAAACCCTAGCTCTCTACAGAGAGCAGCAGATGCCTGGCTGCTCTGACAGCAGAAGCTGCTGGTGTTTGTACTGGGTCACAAGCTAAACATGAGGCGACAAACTCCTCCTGTTGTGAGAAAGCAAACCCCATGCTGGGGTATGAACAGTCATGCAGGCAGCGAAACAGGCATTGCTGTCTCTTCGTTCTGCTCAGCCTGGTGCGGTGTGGCCTCAGCTACAACACCTGATTTTGGGGGTCTGGAGCTGTGCACTTGAAGAGAAGCTGCGTGCTGGGGTAATTCCCAGTCTGTGCTGCTGGAGAGGCAAAGAGCAGAGCCCCTCTGCTTGCTGCCTCCTGAGGTGTGTGTCAAATGACTCTCAGCGGTACAGGAAAGCTGTCTCCTCTGCCTGTTGGAAGAGAAGGCAGAGGCTGATGTGGGGGAATTGACTGAATGAACAAACTGAGTTCTTTTATTGGTGTTACATGCGCTGCTGTCCTAAAGCTCAGCCCCTGGCCCATGCAGAGTTGACCGGTTATGCTGGTGTGCTTTGACAGTTTGTTTTACCTTTGAGCACTCTGTTGTCTTAGGTAGGTGCCAGTGTTTTCCAAGAGGGAGAGATACTGATATTCAGGTAGTCATGAAAGTTCAATACTAATTTAATCTCGTCGTCTTTTTTCTCGTATTGAACTTTCCAGACCCAGCAGATGATCATCTGCCAAGGTGATCAGGGAACTGGGACGTCTCAATGATAAGGAAAGGCCAAAAGAAGTGGGGTTGTTTAGTCTGTAAGTGTTTTAAACACTTACAAGTGTTTAAAAGATGTTTCTCAAGAGGATGGGGCAGCACTTTTTTCTGTTATCTCCAGTGACAGGCCAAGGGGTAATGGACACAAGCTGGAACACAGAAGTTCTGCTTAAACACGAGGAGAAACTCCTTTGCTGCTCAGGTGAGGGAGCCCTGGCACAGGCTGCCCAGGGAGGGTGTGGGGGCTCCTTCTTGGGAGGTTTCCAAACTCACCTGGACGTGTTCCTGTGTGATCTCATCTAGGGGAACCTGCTTTAGCAGGGAGTTGGGTTGGATGAGCTCTAGAGGTCCCCTCCATTCTGTGATTCTATGTTCCCAGTGCTGGATGTTTTTAAGAGCAGAGGAGCTGTTTACATAATACTTTTGTTATAGATTCTGTTTGCTGTCTGAAGTCCATGGGACTCCTGGAACTTGCATCCCCACCGCCTCTGTAAGCAGTGTGAGCTCAGGATCATCTGAGTTTGGATCAGACTTGCCCATGCAACTGTGTGGACTCAGGTCCATCTTATCTGCCTGCTGTCAGGCAAATACTGTCATTGCAAAGGCAGATGATGGAAAATCCTGAAACCCAGCAATCTCATTTGCTGGCCCCATAGACATTGCCAGGAGCAGAGGACTGGTCACCAATGCTTCGTGCAGAGATCCTTTAATGGCTCCTCCTGCCCTTAATGGTGCTCAGTTGCTGCCTTCTGCCTCTGTATTTCCTACAGAGCTTTCAATATTGATTTTTTTTCCCTTTGAACATTTGAGCTACTGACTTTCCCCACAGCAACAACCTGTGACTTTGTCCTATCTGGCTTTTATAGCTTTTTATTGTCACTTCTTGGCAATTTCTTCTGCCTGTTTTAGGGAGCTGGGCAGCACTGAAGATAGGCATTTGGGTCATTGGACACTGCTGAACCCCTTGGAAGTGCTAGAAGGTTTACAGAGAGCAGATTACACCATCCCCAGTCTTGGAGACAATGTTAGTGAAGGCTAAGCAGGGAGCAGTGTCGATGTCAGGTAAGTGATGGGTTAGGCTGCAGAGAAGGGAGGAGGGTAAAAGCCAACTTCAAGCAGCAGAGCCAGCCCCCTCTCACCACCAGCACCGAGTCTGGGTGCTACGTTGCCTGCCTCCCCAGGGCACAGACCTTCCCAATTTGTGGTGACTTGGAGGAAACTGTCTGCTGCCTCACAGCATGGCTCTAGGTTTTATTTGGCTTCATTTATAGAAATCTAAACCAGGAGTTCACCTGTGGCATGTGGTTTTTGCAGGCACAGAAGCCAGTTCTCAGGGTCCAAATGGCCAGACCACGTTTATAGACCTTGCCCAGTGTCATGAGAGCATCTGATTGCAACAGCCTGGCACGTGAGAGGGGTGGCTTGGTTCTTGGGACTTGTTCTTTGCCAAACAGCACTTGGGTCACACCATCCTCCACAGAGGGTAAAATCACATCTTCTCCCCAAGTGCACCACACTTTAAACAGAGGCCCAGCAGTTTTCTCAGGTGTTACTCTAGCAATGCAAGGGCTAAACAAACAGCAACAGATGGGGACTCCCCTGCTGTTGTGCACCACCAAGCCAGAATAGGGCTCTGACAAAACACTTTGCAGTGTTATTGCTCATGGTGGGTTAGAGCGAGCAGTGAGCTCCAGCCAAAGGAGATGAGAGAACAGCAGGAACGTGGTCAAATCTTACTTAGCTGTGATTAGGAAGGAGCACTGGAAGATGATGGCTCACCTCTGAGCTCTGTGTGCTGCTGCTGCAGCAAGAGCAAATGCAGAAATACAATAGCAGTCTTTTTAAAGACTTTTTCTCCTCCAGGAACACTTTACCAAGAGTGTTGCTCCCAGGGACATTTACTTTAGGAGAGAGAGGTTATCTCAAGAGTCCTTTCCCAAAAGAGCTCTCTTCTGGGTGATGTTTCAGCAAGAAAGACCTTTTCCAGTAACTATTTTTTCCCTCAGGAAATTAATCTGTTTTGCAGAGCTTTTAGTTGTATGTTTCAAAACTCATTTCTGTCTCCATTTGTTTGAAAACAACCCAGTTTCTGTTGTAGCCCCTGGCCTGTTGTTCTTGTTGGCCTCCCTGGCCTCCCAACCTGGGCTTCAGCCACACACAAGTTACAGCAGAGCCATCTGTGGTTGATGCCTTTGCTCAGTACTGCCTGTGGCTTGGACTCTGCTTGCAGGCATGCAAAGCCCTGGGTCAGCCTCCTGGAAATCATCTCCTGCTGTCTTCAGATGGGTGTCCAGTAACATGGCCCCAGGATCAGGGACTAGTGGAACCAGAGGCTATGCAAGCAGCCAAAATGCAGTGCTTTTTCTCTTGGTTTCCCTTTGGGAGTATATTTGTCTTTTTGGCCATCTGCAAGCCTGATTTAGCCACTAAAGGGCTTTCCCAGAGTCCCAGGGTCACAAATTCCGAGCCAAACAGGTAGAAGTATCACGCTGCTTCCTGCCAGTGCTGCCATGTGATGATATCATAAAATCATAGAATGGCAGGGTTGGAAGGGACCTTTAGAGATCATCCAGTCCAACCCCCTCCTAAAGCATCTCCAACCTAGATCAGGTCACACAGGAACGTGTCCAGGTGGGTCTTGAAGCCCTCCAAGGAAGGAGCCTCCACAGCCTCCCTGGGCAGCCTGGGCCAGGGCTCCTTCACTGAAACAGTCAAATAGCTTTTTCTTACATTTAAATGGAACTTTTTGTGTTCCAGCTCCTTTTCATTACCCCTCTGGAGCTAAAAGTCCTCTTAGGGTGTAGGGTGTCTGAAAATCCCCTGGCTCTGGGGTTTGTGTTTCCAGGGCTGGGTACTGCTGGATTCATTACCTGGTTTAAGAAGGGCAGAATATGGGTGTGTGAGGGAAAGAGGAGGTGGACTGTCAGTGAAGCTGCCTGCCCATACCTCTGCAGAGTTCTTGAGGTCCATCCAAGCCACCAAAGGCCCCAGCCAGGGAGAGCTGCTAATTTCAGTACTAGCCCTGTGAAACCATGTGCTCATGGTTTGTTTCTGCACAAGGGAGTTGTTTTGTGAGTGTACCATCCACCACGGGGGGATGTCTCTGTGAGCAAAGGGCCAGCACTAATGCCATCCTGTGTGGCTGTGAATGAATTTGCCCTTTATTCAGCGTTCTTAACCCCTGCTGAGCCAAGAGCTCTGCACCGCTCACAGACGTACATAGATGCTGCCATTTGCAGCGCTCCTTCAGCCAGGCTTTCACACCCCAGTGCCTCTAATCCCAGACAAAACCTGGGCCATGGAGCAGTAAGCACAACAAGACCTCTATTCTTAGCCTGGAAAGCCTCAAAGCCTGTTCTCCAGGGTGTTGGGTGATGAATATGCAGCTACTGGAGCTCTTGACAAAGCCGAGTGAATAGCAGCGTTTGTCGTTAGCCCCGAACACACACACACACACACACACACACACACACACACACTCCTCTCCCATTGGATCCGTAGCCTTCACTGCAGCTTTCCACAGTTACATAAATATGGCCTATTTTCCCCTTCACGAATGAACATCTTGCTTGCTAAGTTTAGGCTTTCACACACGTACCAAACAAGCGCTCTGGTTTCTCACACGCAGCTGGAGATCCTGGCTCCCGCGGGGAGACGCAGTCCCTGCCCCTGTGAAGCCTTCGCAGTGGTGATGGACACTGGCACTGACATCGTCTCCTTGCAAGTGGCACGACTTGCAAAGTCCTGGCCACTGCATGGCACCTCGGGTGACTTGCATCATCCTTTTGTTTTTGAGCCTTTGTCCCCCCACTTTGAGGAAAAGTCAGACCCCAGCTGTGAGGATGCTGGAGGGTCTGCATCCCTGGCAGGCTGCGTGGCGTTGTGGAGAGTGGAAGGTTGGCTGTATGCTTTGAGGCACAGAGCAGATGGCTCCTCATTCTCCAGAAGATGCTGATGTGGGTCTGTTTTTTTCCCCCAGAGGTGGTTTGCCCCCACCTCCCTGAACGTGCTGGGAGATTGCGCTGCAGTATCTCTGCATTAAAAACAGCCCTGTAGAGAATGGATGCTATTTGGAAATCTCCCAGCCCTGGGGTATAAGAGAGCTGCATCCACTGAGAGTGCAGTGGCTTTATTAGTGATAGAAGTAATACAGATGCACAGGGCTGGAAAACAGATGCCTGTGCTCCCCTCTTGCAGTGATATTCCCCGCTTCAGCAGTCTAAAGGGATCCAGCTCCCCAGTGCTGTTGGGACCTCTCAGGGGTGGGCAGGTCAGGGTCCTGATGTATCATCAAACCTCAGCTTGTTATTCCTCTTGGGCTGAGAATAAGGGTACTTGGCTGTAGGTCCTGAACTAGTACAACCCCGACTACTAGTCCCCTGGGCTAATGTATCTGCTGCTGTAGCCAGAGAAGCTATCCATAACTATGCATCCACAGTGAGAACTTTTCTATTCCAGGGCTGATGGCACGCTGTGACTGCAAATATGTTCTGACAGCTCCTGGCAGGGAGATGAGGGAGAGGTGGCCTGGAGCTGGGCACCAATGCCCTGAAGCCAGCTGAGCAGGCAGGCGGTTGGGGTGCTGGGCTTTAGCTCAGCAGGGCTGGGTCCTATCCCCCTCTGCTGTAGACATGTGTGAGATCTCAGGTGAGTCTTGAAGGAGTGTTATGGACCATAATTACTCAGAGACAGAGGTTTGCCATCGTGGTGTACTCCTAGATTAACTGCTGTGGAAGGTATTGACTTGGAGATTTTCCACACTTGTAATTCAGTGCCTTGCACTCATTGATTTTTATTAACAGCAGCCCTGTGGCTAAATATCCATGTGTCTCTGAAACCACCAGTGGCAAACCTTAGAGTAGGGAGCTGCATAAAGTCCTGATGGGGGGGGGGGGGGTTGAGGGGAGAGTATAATAATTTAAGTATCTGCCTTGGCTTTCATTTTAATGTTTCTGACCAAACCGAGCACCCCAGGCGAGACACGGTCCCTCTGAGGAGTCAGCTGCTAGGGCAGAAGAGGGGAGGAGGTGTGGGCTCTTTCAAAAAGCTGGCAAAGGCATTAGGCACAAAGCTCTTCCTTGCTCGCTCCCTTCCTCCCTTCCAAAGGGCCACGCGCTTCTAAGCATGTGACGCCTTAGAAAAGCACGTTGTGAAAATCTGTGGAGCGAGGAACTGGTGTCCCCTTTAGGGAGGATTATGGCTGGATCTCCGAATCCCCAGCATTTTGGGTCTGTCATCTCAGCAGATGAGCAGTGTCAGGGACTGCAGGCAGCTCTGCACACAGCTTTCTGTGCGAAGGGGAGGTGTTCTGGCTGGAGAGCCTTTGCACACCCTCCAACAGCCCTGTCAGGCCTTTGGACCTGTATTGGCATGACCCAGATAATGGAAATGGGGGGAGAGGCTGAGCTTTAGATGATGCTGGTGCTTTGGGTACATTTCTGTCTGTCTTGATGCAATGCTGTATCTTTAGAAGCTCTGGGTCATGCTAGCCTTCTGCCACCATCCTCAGTGCAGCTGAGGATGAGGTTGGGGACTGCTTTTTATGTTCAAAGGAATCATCAAGGAGAAGCTGAGCTCTCTGTCACCACAATCTCTTCCTGCCTTTCCCCTCCCAGATAAAAGCAAACACAGACAACAAAGCCACCAGTGCCCTGGTGAGAGTTTTCCTTGCTCTGATGGCCCGTGAGGTGCCAGGCTCTTCCCCAGCGTGCCCCCAGCCAGCAGTGGATGCTGGCGAGTGCTGTGTGGGCAGCAGCCAGCCTGTGTCAATAACGAGAGCAAGCCAGGCAGTGCCATCCTATACGAGCCTGTGTCTGCTCGGCGTGTGTGCATGTGTGAGAGCGCGCGCTCTCCCTCTCCCTTCTCCCCCTTCCCTCCCTTTCCTAACCCCCCTCCTTCCACCAGCTCTTGTTCTTTTCATGAGATGCAGGGCTAGGGAGCCAGGAAAAGTGGCACAGCGTTGCTGCTCTTCCAGAGACAACCCTGGCCGGGCTGGGTCCTGATGCACTGGGAGTCTGCAGATACTGTTCCTCAGGGCCCCAACCAGCCATGTCCATCAAGCACCAAAAGCCAGGTAGCCGCCTCCTTGCTGCCAGCTGCAAGACAGGTAAGAGCCAGGAGGGCCTTGGCGGGTGATGAGAGGCTGTGTGTGCCTCTGCTTGGTTGCAGAACCCTGGGGGAGGGATTTTTATTTGCTCTTGCCCCAGTTTTCTGGGGGAAGGCTGGCTCCACAGGGTGCTGCTCAGATGTCACCCCCGTGGCTGTCACGGCAGCACTTGGGGACGGAGAGCAGCGCATTCCCCACGTGAAGCCCAGCCCTGGCTGAGCTGCCACAGGAGCAGGCGCTGCTTCTGGAGCCATCCCCGTTGCAATGGGATTAGCGGTGGGCCTTTGATGCTGGGAGGGATCGTCGGGGTGTGCTGGTGCTTGCGGCTCCGAGGCCTCTCCACCATCTTTTCGTTTGTTTCTTTGCGCCTCTTTGCTACTGTTGTTGTTGTTTTAAGTGGTGGGTTGTGTTTCCTTTGGTTATTCGTGTATCTATGGCATTGTGACTAACACCCAGGCTGAAAGCTGGGGCTGAGCTAGTTAGAAATAAGACTAATTGGAGCGTAAAAGAGAACATGTTGGAGGCAAGAGAACTGCACTGAGCAGAGGCCATGGCGAAAACTTGCAGATGGCAAAGAGCGTGTGCAGCCTTTGGGGGAGGAACAGGGGGCTGCCTCGAGGGGGCTCGTTCTCCTGCAGCCCTGACTGGGCAGCTGCTGTACCTCCTGGAGATCCCTGCAATGGCAAGAGCCATTTCTTTGTCGTTTGATGGGTGGAGGGAATGTGCTGGTCATTTGGCACAGCCTAAGAGATACAAGGCACCCCCGTTGTGCTGGCTGCTGCTCACTGCACCCAGTCCCAGAGGAATGTAGTTGCATTCCTCCATCTGGGGAGCATACACGTTGCATAAAGGGCTGTGCTTCTCCTGGTCTGCTGTGCTGCCCTCTCTGAGAGTTGTGTGTTCCTGCAGCCACTGTCTGCAGAGGCAGGACCAGACTGGCCTCTCGCCCTGCACCCCTTGCGCTCGGCTCTGGAGACGTTGCCCAGTCCTTAGGGCTTGCCTAGGGCAGGTGTCAGCAGAGCTTGGTGGGCATCTCTTTCCAGACTGGTAGGACACAAGCCATGACTGCAGCTGGATCTCCTGAGGAAAGATGGGTGCTTGATGCAGCAAAGCTCTTCAAGAAAGAGCTTGTCTGCTGGAGAGAGAGGATGAAACCATCTATCTCATTTCCTTCATGTTTTAATTAAGACTAGAGCACCAGCCTTTGGAGATGAAAGAGAAATCCCAGCTCACCCTTGCAGTTAACTCTGTATTTCATCCTGCAAACATCCATTCAGCTGCTCACATGTTTAAAGTTAAGCACGTGCTCAGGTGTTTTGCTGCAGTGGGAATGACCTCCTGCTGCCACGTTGCATATTTCTGTAACAGTTAATAGCCCCACTAAATCCTTTCTGTAGGACCTGGATGCCATCTAAGCCCGAGTCTTTGAAATGGCAGCGATAAGAGCAAAGCACAGCCCCTGTCCATCATAAATGGATTTGTGACTGCAGCCCTGAGATCTCGGGGCTGATTTCTAACGTGCAGTCAATGACTAGTTTGCAGTGTTCAGCTCCAAAATGCAGGCTGCTTGCAAGCATCTTGAATGATCTCTCAGCAGAAAATGAAACCCATCTGTCAGCAAGCCTCAGTGCCCGGCCTGCGCCGAGCATCGGATCTCAATCGAAACGTACAAGGGAGGGAGCATCTTCGTGGGGCTGCGTCTGCCGGGGTGGATCTGTCTCAGCTTCCCAGCCATACACACCAACTGCGTTACAGACGCTGCCATACTGACAGCAGCAGCGATGCTGAAAGCTGGGAGGGCTCCAAGGCTGCACAGAGCAGCTCTGTGTCAACTCCAATCCCTTCTGCCTCCCTGCTCCGCGCTAACAGCATCCTCTGAGACGCACACGCAGAGGCAGCGACGCGTATGTTTACGTGCGAGTGCTCCTGGCCACGGGAGCCTGCTTCCTCCTGGAGCAGTTACGAAAGAATCACAAAGTGTTTTAAAGGGGAGATTCTTCCCTTTGATTCTCAGCCTGGAGCCTCCCACGCTGCTCAGCTGTTGGCTTTGCATCCTACCTGCCTCGAGGAGCTGGGGAAGGAGTGGGGAGCACGGGCTGGGGCCAGGAGCCATCTCACAGCGGAGGCATCTGTTCTGCTGCAGCCATCGCAGTGCCCGGGAGCCACACACATGTCCAGGAAACACTTTCATCACTGTCACGGGGGGAGTGGAGTTTAAATAGCTGCCATGCTCTCAAGCTAAGCCAGGGACAGAACCGGGGACCACACTTTATGTAATTCATAAGCAGTGTTTCATTTGCAAGGGGAGCTCAACTCAGTGACTGTCTCCCATCTCCTGCCCTGCCTTGTTGGCACATGTGAGGGGGTCTCTCTTACCAGTCCCACACCCAGCGTATCAACTGCTTGGTTTCCTCACCTGCTACAGAAACTCAGGCTTTCCTTGTTCCACCTTTCAGGATTTCCTGCCTGTCCCACCCAATGTGGAGAATGATTAGAGGTTTAAGGTGAAAATCAGAACATAGATATTAAAAACAAGTGCTTAAAACCATTCCAGGCTCCATCCACAGATATTTCCTGCCTGATGTTACTGGAGCTCCTTTTTAGAGGACATGGCTCTCTTCACCAGTAAGACAAGGCTGGGGTTAGTTTTGCAGTTTAGGAAGCTGCCTATGTCAGTACCAATCCCTTCCTGCCAGGACCCACCTTGTGCTAGACCAAGCGTGTTTTCCTCTGGACCCTCAGCCACGCAGACGGGCAGCTTGGCACAGAGAGCAGGGCATTGCATGCCAGATGTCAGTTACTAAAAATTTCCTTCCAGCTTTAATTGCAAACAGTTGTGGAGAACAGCAAGCTCTGGAGATAAATCAGTTACTCATCTGAATTACCTTGGGGCTGGGCCCATACAGGCACCAGTTTGGATTCTGGATAAATTTTGAGTGACCGTGTATTGGAGGAGACCAAGTGACAGTTTGTGTTGTGAGAGATTTGCTAGGGTTGTCAATTCAGGTTCAGGGGAGCTGTTCCTTACAGTCCTCCAGCAAACAAAAAAAGCCCCTTTGGATCAATGAAGAAGTGGAGTGTGGCTGCAGGCCTGTGCTTGAGCCAAAGGCAGGCTCTGCAGCGTGAAGGTCACCTGAATCCCCAAAGCAGTGACTACTCAGGTGATCGGCATTCCTTAGCTACAGAGCCTACAGTGCTGGGCGTTTTCGGGAGAGATCGCAGAGGCAACAAGTTCTCATGAAAACACACCCCAGCATGACTTCACCTACAGAGATGTAGCTGCCAAACATCACTACAGTCTGAAGAAACACTTTCTTGGCAACAAGAAACCCCCACCCCTTCTTGGACTAGCGAGTCTTGGAGCACACCCTCCAAACTAGCTCCTTGCAGCGTGGCACCAGAAAAGAGAGATGCTGGCACAGGCCCAGGAGAAGTCACCAAGTAAGAGCAAACACAACCCCGAGGAAGTTCAGAGCCCCTGTGGCATGGATCACTGTAAATATGACAAGGAATGAGAAGTGGCAGCAGCAGGCTTGGCATGATGGTTCGTGATACAGAAAAGAATGGAACCCCAGAGCAGCAGCAGACCCCAAGGGAACAGAGCAAGGGGGAGAAGACAGGGAGAAATCTGCTGAAACGTCAAGGTGATGGAGTTTATGTCAGGCAAACCCACTGGAGATGTCAGCCAAGCACATGAACCTGTCAGTGCAGGCATCTTCTGATCTTCCAGCTCCGATCTGAGAAGGGTGGTCAGCTGCCAGCCTCGGGAGGAGCATCCCTGTACGTGGAGAGGCAAAAGCCACACGGCTACCAGCCAGAGCTGCCTTCCTGCTCCTGCCTGATGCCTAATGACAGGCAGACTGGAAGGAAGAGATGTCCTCAGGCCACACAAATTTATCGAACACTTGGGTGGCAGAAAGTGAGACCAAGTGAAACTGGTGGAGGTGTCTAGTCCGAAACTACTTGAATGACGCTCAATGGACAAACCATGGAATAGACAGGGAGGCAGTTAAAGTAACAGAGAAGGTGAGAAGGGATAATAATTAGTGATGGTGGAGAGAAGAGTAACATCCAGGGAACAGGCTGGCAAATTCCCTTCCATCCTGCCCAGCTCCAGCCAACACTCCCAACGCTGCATGTGTTCACCTCTTGTGTGTTTGCTGTCAGCAGGTCACGAGGAAATAGCCTTAAAGTATTTTTCTGAGAGATTTAAAATTCTGGATGAGATTCAAGCCTAATATCAAAATGAGTTATTTCATTAAAAGCTTTTAAATAGAAGCTACAGAGTTAGTCGGGAGCAGGAGGGCTGCTTGGGAAGGAATTTGCTATAAACCTCTCCTACTGCACAGAAGCTTTCTAAAATATTACCCTGTAGAAAACAGAATTCTCTTTATCTGCAATTTAATTACATAATAATAATTTCCTGGAGCTCCTGTGTCAACACAGTTCACTTGGTTTTGTTCTGTATTAACTCGCACCTGGGCCAGGAGACGCTCTCCACACTCAGAGCTGTTTGAGGATTGCTCCAGGATCTCAGTGAGGCCATGCAAAGGGTGTGCTGATGTACTGGGGAAACAGGAACTGGAGCTCCTGTCTGTACTGGTGATGGCTGTGAGGTGACAACATATCGAACTGGTGTTGAAAGCAGGAGGAGAAGGGGGAGCGCTCTTGTGGTGCTCTGATCTGTCCCATCCAGAGTTAGTGGATCACGGGTTTTGATCTATCTGAGACTGAAACAAAATCCAGGTGCCTGGCTGATGGACCAGAATTCTCTAGAGCTTTGTTGATTGAGCATTTTTTTGTTGATTCCCTCCAGCCCATGACATCTGTGTGTGTAAAAGAGACCTCAGGGATGTCCTGGGAGTGCTGTGAAAACACTGTTGCTCGTGACACTCCTGCGTTTGCCCAGAGGGAACCTGGGAGTGTGGAAAAGCATGAGAACAGAAACAACACGTTTACAAGTTAAACCCTTGGTGATGTTGTTTGGCTTGGGTTTGGGGCAAGGGCTGAACCTGACTATTATTTAACTTGAACAAACCCTCCTGATGTACCATAGGATGAACCTCAACCTTTGCCCTTGGCTGAGAGATTTGTATCAGCTGCTGCATTTGGGGTTTTTTAGAGGGCTTGTCTTCTGATAACTGGAGACGAGATTCATCTGGGTCAGGATGGCCTGGGCTTTGTGACTGCGGGATGAGAACAAGGCAAATATTTCCTTGCCAAGTTGAGGTGTGAAGGAGGAGCTCTGGGATGATGGAGAGCTGGGATCATTGCTGCAGTGCTGCTAATCACTGTGCTTTTGCAGGACTTTGTCTCTGCCCAGGGATGTTGCCTGGTGATAATGTGCTATCTCAAGACATGCTTCCTGCTAGTGGCACCAGGATGTCAGGCCCAGCACTTGTTTTAGCAGAGGAGAGGCAAGTGACTACAAGTTTCCAGGAAAAAAGGCAACACCTTGTTTAACCACCGAGGACTTTAAAAATCAGTATTAATTTTAGATTTATTTTGGTTATTTTTTTAGTCAATCCACTCTGTGAGAACCAAACAAAAACCCAAAGGGGATGCCAGGGCTGGAGCTCTCAGTGAGTCAGTGAGCCACATCAGTGCTGCTGCAGCCCGAGTGACACCCAGATGTTACTGATGTCTGGGCTGAACCACTGGGGCTGCAGCCCCAGCGTGTCCTGCCCTGGGTTGGGTGGTTGCTGGAGTTACTGGGGTGCACTGGACACCCCATCTACCTCCTCTGGAAGATGGAAGTGTGGGTGCAGGAGAGAAAAGGGCATGGGGGTCTGTACTTTGGGGTGAGGGCACCGAGGGAGGTTGCAGGGAGCAAGCAGGGCTGCAGGCAGAAGGTGAGGGAAGGGGAGGTGGATGCAAGGGGTCAGTCACATCACTGGCTGGGCAGGTGGATTATTTTCCTTCTGTCATCCCATGCTCTGCAATAAGGTACTCCCTCGCCTGTTAATGATTTTATTCGGCCCTGCTGGCTCTGTAATTATCCTCTCCCATCCCTTTCATCTGTGGCAACTTCTGATGCTCCGAGGGCAGCAAACCTTCCCGAAACCTACGAGGAAGCCGGCGAAACCGATGCGGGCGGGTGCTTTTAATCCAACGTAGCGAGGGTGACAGCAGCCGAGCGGTTTCGCAGCATCCCTCCCCGCCCCCAGCAGCTCCCTGCAGCCGCCGGTACCCGCCGCCTGCGCGGAGCATCCCCCCATCCCCAGCGGGGCCAGAGGTGGGGAGGGGAAGGGAGGGCAGGGGAGGAGAGGGGAGGGGAGGGCTGGGCTGTCCAAGTGGGACTTGCATCCCGCGCAGGGGGTTGTCTCTGAAGGAGACCGCTCTCCTCTCTTCCCCAGAGCCTCTCTGACCACGCTGTGGGCACAGACCCACCGGCACAGAGGACCGGCCAAAGGCTGTGAGTATCATATTTTTTCCCCCTCCGTGTCTGTCTGCAGTGCCTCCGTGTTCAGTTTTGTTTCTGGTTTTTTTCTCTGCATGTCGATGGATGACCTTAGTCTCTCTCACGGTGTGGTGTTTTGGTGGGTTTTTTTTTTAACCCGTGTGCTGCTATTGTGTGGGTTTTTTTTTTTTTTTGCTGTTGGGGTGGCTGCTTTCTCTTTGCTCAGGTGACCTCCTGGGCTGGTTTGATCACCTGAATGTCATAATCGCATCCTTCCCTTTCAAGAGAAATCCCCAAAACACATCCATGATGAGACTGGCAATTCTCCTCGACCAGGCTCCTTTCATAGGAGGGGGAGGTAGGATGAATGATGGAGTGGGAGGCAAAAAAAAAAGCTCACCGTGGACCCCTACCAGGATGCCTTTACTGGATGCCACAGACTGAGTTTCTAAAGTCGTCGTCGACTGACTTTGTCTGTCATCGGAGGAAATATCCACAGGGATGCTGGTTTAGCAGGGGGATTGCCTTCACAGGAAAGATAGGTTTTGGCATCCGTGGAGTCAGAGAGAGACTTTGGGATCACAGGGAAGTTCGGTGCTGCTCAGCTGTGCAGGTTGTGGTTGTGGGGGCCGGTGAGGAGGTGGGAATGGGGGTGAGAAGAAGGCTGTTTCATAACAGCACCCCAAAAACCAGGCTGCAAGGGAGAGGGCACCTGGCTCTTCATCCACCTGTCACTGTGGAGCAGCAATGGGAAAGAGGAGCAGGGGCTGCTGGGCTCTAGGAGATGATGTGCTGTGGCCCCCCATGCGGGTGAGGCTGTTAATGAGGAAAATCAAAGGGGTTTAAGGAATTACAAGGATTGGTTTCAGTTAAAGCGCAGCGAAGCAGCCGGTCAGGGGAGGGATTAAGGCAATGCACTCACTGGCATGTGGTGCAATCCCAGTTCCATTAATTTAGTTGGGAAGAGGCTTTGTGTGTTTTTAATGTAATCAGGTTTTAAAAGGGATGCTGTGTCGGGCAGCCCAAGCTCTGGGATCTCCCCAGGCCCCAGCAGAACAGGGTCCCGGCTCCTTTGCACACAGTCTCTGCTCTCATCGGTTCCTTTGTCTCCTCCTCCTCCTCCTCCTCTGGGTAGGAGGACATGGAGGTTACCTGGAACTTGGCCCTGTACTGGCAAAATAAGAAACTTTTGCCTTTTGCTCACTACGAGAGTCTTGCTCTGTGTCCCATCAGTCTCGTGGCTGGTGGATCTCGCCTTCACTCTCTGATGTGAGACTGGTAAACCAACTGCCTGTGTGCCAAGGTTCACAGGGACCCTGCCATCCCCTCCCTCTCTCTCCCTCCTTCCCTCCCCTTTGCAGACTGTGCATCTCTTTGGTGGTCCCTGCAGGCTCCCACCAGCCCGTAAGAGGAGATGCTGTCTTTGAGTTGCTCTGTGTGAGTGCTTGAGCCTGTGATGGTGAAGGGACCAGCATCTGCAGATCCATGAAGCCCTCCTGTTATTTTATTTGCAGTGCCAGCTTTTCCATGATGCCTGGCCAGTAACATCAGCAATGACCTGGAGGGACAGGGACAAGAGGTAGTTCTTGTCGTCTTAGAGAGGTCAGCCCGGAGCTCTGCCTGTCGAGGAGAGACCTTCAGAGGTATTGAATGATGAGTGGGACAATGCCAACTCCTGCTGCTCCGTGCTGAGCTGTGACACCAAACTCCAGTCCCTTTAGACCTGAAGCTGGACTTAACCTGTGGTCTTGGTCTTTGAAGGAAATGCTGTCTCTCCTCTGTGATCATCCCTCAACTCTGAACACCTACCACTGAAAAACTGACCTTCTGTGCTAGGAGGCAAGGATCAAATGGGTTGAGAACACTCGCAGAGGATTCTTTGATATACTTTGAAGTGCCAGGACGTGAAAGAGTAAATCCCTCCTTCCCGCACTCCCGCCAGCAACCCCGACTGCTGCCCGAGCCAGCCAATCAAAGGGTTAACTCTGACTGGATGCCTGAATGGCTGCCTTACTCATCCCACGGAGGTAACTGAAAAGAGTCGATGCATCCCTCACCCCTGCCCACCCTGTTGCTGTCTACCTCGCCCAGTGAGTCTGTCAGCTCGCTGCACTGTCCCCTCTCTTCCCTCCTGCCTTTCCCTTGCCTCTCCACCTCCTGCAGACCCGATTTCTTTCCCTCTCTCTTCACTCGTGTCCTGTCTGGGAACTCCTCACCTAGACAGACTGATGTTCCATGAGAGACAAGCTCCTTGCTGGTGCTGTAGCATCTCTGTCCCCTGTATGCTCTGACTCCCTGCTGCAGTCCCTTGATCTTGGGCATCAGAGAGTGATCCGAGCAGCATTGCGGTAACGCGTGTCACAGCTCTTGCTGAGGAGTTCCTGAGCTTGCTAGAACAAACAGTGCAGGGAAGAGAAAGGCTGGGGGCAGGAGGTATGGGGAAAAGGTATCTATGGCAGGCTTGGTGTCTGTTTGAGCACAGGAGGTCCAGCGTGCTCAGCCAGGGCCGTGCCGCTTTGCACGCAGCGTCTCTGCGCCGATGTTTGAGCTTTACGTGGTGGAGCATCCCGAGGCCACCGGCCGTGGGTCTGGAGTTTGAGGCTGTGCAACAGTTCCTGTGGCTGAAGATCTCCAGGTTGCTGAGCTTGTTAAACGCTGCGAGCTGCCTGTGCTGCACCGGGGAGACACTCATTGCATTTAATTAACATTTAATTTGCTTTAAGATTACATTAAAATGTGCAATAATAGAAACTCTCCGAAGGGCGGGAGGAGAAGGGGGAAACAGGCATGACAGAGATTGGCTCAGTTGCTGCTGCTGAAGTGCTCTGCAAGAACTGCATATGGAAGGGAAAAATACTGTACTTGCCTCTGCAGTCACAGAAAGTGTTTGGCAGTGAGGCTTGGAGAAGGGCTTACTCCAGTTTGGAAGTGGGTTCCAGCAGCTGACAAGTGGAGACTGGATCACTAAATCCTCCTCCCATGGTCTGGAGGAGACAATGGCCTCGTTTGACATCCGAGGGATTTGGTAGAAGAGATGCCCTTGGGCTGCAGAGACAAATCACAGGCTCTGCCCTTCTAGAGATCCCACAAACCCAGATGTTTCTGAGAGACACCTGTATGTTTTTGAGGGGAGATGCTGCTGGTCCCACATAACGTGTGTGTGTGTGTGTGGGTGTGTGTGTGTGTGTGTTGCATTTCCCTCCGTGTCCCTCCTTGTCCTAGGGTTATGTAATGAAGGATGCTGCGGGCCCACCAGCTGTCCTGGGCAGGGGGCTGCCAGAGGAGCCAAGGCTCTGAGGCTGCTTTGAAATTTAGAGAGGGAGGGGGGGAAAAAAAAGAAAGCCATAAAGCCATTATTTTCTGCCTGAGTAAAGCTGTCAGGAAAAGAGGCAATTTTAGCCTGCTTATGTAACCCTGACTCAAAAGAAGCTGCTTGGTTGGGGTTGATCCTGGTTGGGGTCTCATGGCTCTGCAGCACAGGCTTACCTCGCAGGTGCCTTACTCCCTCTCTTCTTCCTCCAACCCCCTCCTGCTACCCTCAAGCCCTGGTATTTCTGCTGTATCTAGTGCTGCTGGATCATAGTCCCTTTTCTGGTACTCCTGCTCTTGGCTCTCCTCCCACACCTGACCAGAGCAGGTCTTTCCAAGAAACCATCCCAAAGTACGGCCTTTAAAAGCCTTTTTGTCAGTCAGAGCAGCTGAACCACTGCTGTGGGTGAGACTTCAGCTGCTCTGGTGCTGCCTCTGTCCTTACCATCTGCTTGGCATCTTACTGGGGATGTTTTGGGGTCCCTCTCACCCATGAGGGAACCTGAGGACTCATGTCTGATGAGGCACAGAGACACTGAGGTTTCTTGTTTTGGCTTTCTTTGGGGTTTTTTTTTTGCCACTCTGGCTAGACTTGTAATCTTCATCTTCTTTGGTTTTCCCCTGCTCACACCCCTGCTCCCCCACACCGACTCTGCAGGAACAGAGGGATGAGGACTCGCCTGGGCTGCCTGTCTCACAAATCAGACTCATATAATGATTTCACAGCTATTCTTCCGGACAAGCCCAACCGGGCTTTGAAGTGAGTATAGCTGCAGCATCCCTCCCCAACCCTGTTTGTGTCCTTCCTCTCCCTGCCCACCACCCCTCTAGCATTGTCTTCCTTTTATTGTGCTTTGTATAAGCTTTGACTAGTTCTTTCAGCTGCAAGGAAGGAGGAAAATGAAACGGCGCTGATACAGCAGGAACAGCCTCAGAAAATACCTGGATCGTTGATATGAGCTCTCCTGTGACACACCACATGCACACACAGTCCCCACTGCAGGGTGTGGGGCAAGGCTGCATCTAGTAGAGGATGTAATTTACCCCTCTGCCATCACAGATCAAAGTCTGAACGTAAGGGGTGACCAGCAATTTCAGGTCACAGTCCTCTCCAGCTAAGCCTTGCTGTTAAACCCTACCAAGAAGCCCTGTGTCAGTTTGCACGATGCTTAAGGCAGACGCTTCAGACAATCCCAGGTCCTGACTTGAGATGAGTGCAGTGGGATTCATCTTGGCGTCGCTTGCGTCTGAGCTCAGGCTCTAACCTTCCCCTCAAAGTCAGGAAGGAGAAATAAACACTTCTGCAGGGGTGGGTTTCATTGCCTTTGACTTTTGGCTTTTGCAGTGTAAATGTCTGCATCTGAGCTCGTCCCCTGGGCCTCTGCTTAGAGTCAATGAGGAAAAACTGGTCCCTTTTCTGGAGTGATTCGTCTGGCCTGTTTTACCTGCCTGCCTGGGGACGTGAAATGAAGAGAGTCAAGTCCCTGCAAGTCCCTTGGGTATCTCCCTGTTGATTCCAAAGGGAGCTCAGGGCGACTTGTTCACCTGCAGACCTTTACACTGTAGACCTCCCAGGTTAGGTGAGAAGAGTTCCAGCCTTCCTCAGTGCCCTTGTCAAACAGCCTCAGAGGGGATCTGCGGCCACGGCTTGTCTGTAACTTGCCTCTTCCTTTCTTTACAGAAGACTGTCAACAGAAGAAGCAACAAGATGGGCAGACTCTTTTGATGTCCTTTTGTCCCATAAATGTGAGTAGAGATCACGTTCTACCTATTTTTCCCCTCCATACCCTTACCACTGGTTGTAGCTAGAGCGAAGTGTGCATTGCGTAGCACAGGAATGGTCCCTCGGGTGGCTGCGTGCTACCTGCTAGCCAACAGTGACAGTCATTTACAAACAGGACTTGTCCTCTGCTTCAAAGGTGAGGGACTGAGGTTCTGTGGGCTCCCTTGCTGGGAGCTTTGCTCCTGACTGGGTGATCACAGCTGATAAAATCATCAACCCGAGGCTCAGTCTTCTTCATCTCCTGGGTGTGTGCTGGAGGCAGGACCTCCTTTGGCATGGACTTCTGGGTCTCTCCACACAAGAAAATGGCAGGTTGTGAGCTCGCTGAAGCCCCCTGAGATCTGTGGGACCATGTTTGTGTCTCCTTACAGCTCCTTCTGAGCTGTTCTGCAGCTACACAGCGTCAAAACACAGCCTTTGCTGGGAGTGCCACGACACAACAGGGGTTCAGTAACCTTGAGGGACTTGCTCTGTAGCAGAGAAATCCCACGAGGCAGCCCTTAGCAGGATCTAATTTACACAAACCTGAACGTTTCACATCCAGGAACCTTATGCAAACGTATAATCAGCGCAGCTTGCTCCATTCAATAGATCAATCATATCAATTCTGTTCAGAGAACACTGTTCTGCTTCATCAACACTTTCACGCTGAGAAATTACAAACCAGACAGGGAAGTTCACAGGACAGGGCTCATTAAGGTCTTCTGATTGGAAAACAAGACAAAGTTGGGGGAAAAGTCAATCCAGGCTTGTCTGGCTTTCTCAGAGATTCAGGTTTTTCCACACTTACGTTCTAAAATCCAAGTGCAGAATTACATTATTATGTTAAATAAAGAGAAAAGTGCTGGATTTGTACTGAGATGACAACAGTTTTGGCAGGGGATTAAGTGACAACTTTAAACAGGCTGGCTGTCCAAGGCAGAAAAAGCAATATATAATTTTAGCTGCAGTTATCTTGTTGAGATCATTGCTCTTGCAGCCAGCAGGGAAAAAAAAACCCCACCCCTATATGGTGTAGCTGGGTATGGCTAAGAGGGAACGTTTCTGCTGTGGAAATTCAGAACAAGAAGGGACAAATGCACCAAAGAGACAATCAGGTGTTTGAGGAGTGGGGAGAGGCAAGGACAGGATATCCACACCAGTGTTGGCAGTTCTGTACCACTGGCTCTTCCTTCACCAGTGTAAGAGTGAAACAAATCATTCAATAGGTCCAGGCTGCATTAAAAGCGCTTTGGTTACAAAAGCCAGTGAATTTCTGCATCCGTGTACTGACATTATACAGCCTGTTCCCTCTTCAGCTGGCTGCTGCGAATGCTAAATCAAACCTCGGTTCAATTATTTCGTGCAACAACCTCCACAGGAGTGTCTGTTTTTATTAATAAATTAGCTTCACAGAGTGCTAAACGAATTATCAGGATTTTTCCTGTCTCTAGAACGGAAAGTAATTCTGATAACTCTCTGGCACCTAATGAACAGTATTCAGTTCCTAATAGCAACAGAAGGTGATCTTTAAAATTTAAATGAATCTATTTTGGTTTTTTTTGTCAGCAGTCATGGTGACATTGCCTAGTGATCAGGGACAAAAAAGAGATGTTGTTTAATAAACTGCTTTCTAAAGGAATGCACTACAGCTGCTCTGCACCTGAAGTTCCTGGCATTGTTAGTCTGGCAGCCCAGGGTTGTGATGCTGCAAATCCAAACAGTTCTGTTGAAACGGAGGGGTTATTGGAACTACCCTAGTTTAAAGCAGAGAAGGACATGTATCCATCAAATGGACTGTAGCATCCATCGTGTTTTCACCTATGCACACTTGTACCTGGAACACACAAGGCTTGCCAAAGATTTGCTCTGAAAGCAGAACAAGAGAGAGCTGCATTTTTGCTGTTGGAGGTGTGCTGGTGTTAGCCAGGTAAGGGACTCTGGTGCCTTCTCTGACCACAATTTGAGAGTAAGCAAAGCAGTGCCTGTCCTGCCTGCATCTGTCTATTGTGACGCTGCCAGCTGACATTCAGCTTTTCAGTGCTAAGTCAAGGACAGAACTGTCTCAGTCTGGTTCCTCTGTGACTATCCAGGTGAACAATATTAGCCAGGGGAAATTTTAATTGATGCTTGGGGGCATGGGCTGAGCACCAGCTGGGCTCAGGGGGAGAGAGCTTCCCCTGGGGCTCGCAGCATCAGCAGGTACACAGTGTCTGCTTGACACATATCTGTCATAAACTCTTTCTTCACTAGAGGGACAGGTCACCTCTTTTGGAAGGGAGATTGTGATGCAGATTTCAGGGGCTCAAGCAGCACTTTCTGCTGCACTCAGATGTGGTTTTGGGTCCCTTCCAGCCAACCTATTCTTCAGGGGAAAAAGAAACCCAGAGTAGGAGTCAGCAGCTGAAAACAGGGCAGTCGTTGTGGGTAATATAGCAAGGGTTTGGACAGCTGCAAAATAAAAGCAAGCTCCCTAAAAGACTCTCGGGTGCCAAGGTGAGCAGGCTGAGCTTGTACGTGGAGAGAGCTCGCAGGGCTGCAGAGCTCCCTGTGGGGATGGCAAACAACTTGCACTCTCCACTGCCTGTTTACACCAGTCTCCAAACAGTTTCTAAATGGCAAGTGACCTGACCTGGTGTCGTGCGTTATACGGACTCTATGGAGATGTCATTATTCCAATTTTTGTCAAATATCCCTTGAAGTGTGGTGGTCCTGTGGAGCCCTTCCCTCTCCCTGCATTGTTTTAACGAATGACCTCTGGAGGTAATGTTTGATCCTGATCTGCTGCTGTTTGGCAGCATCTTGAGTGGAGGATTGAAAACCCCTTGGTTTTGAAGCAGTTGCATGTCTCCAGAGATTGCCAAGCTGGGCAATGCCTCTCTGTATGGAGTGGCCTGAGTTGGATTCGTTCCCTGGTCATTTAAGGAACAAATTGTGTCGGCATTAGCAAGAGACTGTGAGTAGGAAAGACAGAAAGGCTCCCTCTGTCACACCCCCCACCTTCATTTTGCACTGGCATCAGGGCATCCCTCAGCCTAGCCCTTGTAGAGTAATCGGTGCTGAATGGTACGATGCAGCTCAGCTCTGTCTCCTTCGCAGCCCCAGATGAACAGGTCAATGCAATGATATCCCCTTTGCTAGTGGGGGGTTTTGCTAGTGGGTGAAGCTTGAAAGCATAGGGTCAGCCAGTCATCCCCTTTTAACAGCAGGAGCCTCCTCTGAGCTCACTGCAAGAGGGGCAAGCACAGCACAGCAGTGTTCAGCACTTCTGAGAATGGCAAGCAACAGGAGAGAGGAGTTTGATCCTGCTTTCAGCAGGGGATTGAGAGAGTAAGAGACAACTTATATGTAGCTTCCTTGGGTGCTCGGCGAGCAGATGCAGTGGTTCAAACATGCTACAGCCTGGCATCTTTTCCCATGTTGTGCCAGAGCCCTGTGTGGTCCCAGAGTGTGCGTGTATGCACGTCAGGAACTGAGGAGTGATCCCCTCCTCCCTACCCATGCCCAGGAGCTACAGGCTGGTCAGCCAGATGGAGATTCCTTTTGACAGGCTGCTGGAGGGAAATACAAGCAATGGCATGTCTTATTCTGCATCCCTGGCGGGGCTGGACACATGGCCTGTCATTTGTCCAGAATCCAGCAGGACATTCTGTCCTCACCCCTTAGTCACTTTGCAACGAGGCATCCGATGCAGAAAAACCTTTGTGCTGATTTTCCATTTTGAGCTCAAGAATGATTTCTAGCACCTTCCCCCCCCCCACCATTTCTTGCTGATCTCTGTGCTCTTCTGCCCAAACTTTATTGTTGCCCTCCTCCTTCTGTTGTCTACACATTGCACCTCTTCCTACACAGCACAGGAATATCCCAACCTACTCCTAGTTCTTTCTAAGCCAGCAGAGCATTAGCATTAGCATTGTGCTGGTGACAGGCAGCTAACGTTCAATGAAGCAATGCAAAGCAGCAGCAGGATAGCAGGTCCATCTGCTGTACAGAGAGAGCACTGTGGCCCCATCTCTTCAGCCCTGGACCCAACGTGCTCCATAGAGCTACTCCACTCATCTCCCAGCCTTAGGGACTCTGCTTATTCCCTCCATGAAGTGCCAATTGCCCCGGTGGTGTGGAATGCATGTGTGAAAGATATGATTGTTGATTGCTGTCTTTCTCTGACAGTGGCTAATGCTTGGTTATTAAGCTGTCTGCCTGGATGACTGAAGCCACTAATCTCAGCTCTTCCTCTTGTTGCTGAAGCTTGCCTTAGTTAAGATCTGTCTTGCATTTTGTTCCAGCCAGTGCAAATCCCTTCCTCCACAGCCCTTCTTGCTGGAAAGGATCCACCCTCTGTGGCTTGAAGAACATTTGAATGGGATCTCAGGAGCATCTGAGTCTCAGTCCTCACATCAATCTGCCTGGCAGTCCCCATATAGAAACCACAAGACCTTGTCGTCGTCTGATTCGCAGGTGACCTGCGGGGTTACAGCTGTAGGGTGCTCTGGGTGCTCTGTGAGGTACACAGCAAGGTCTTGGGATGGGGGTAATGTGCAAATGCTTGCACAGTCCTTCCTGAAAATCCTCTTGGTCTGTTTGAACAAAGAGCAGGGAGTTTAGAGGGTCGTTAAGCATTGGCATCCCTAGAGACACATCGGTGAGGTGCTGATGTACCCGGTTTAGTTTAGTGCTGGGCTTGGCAGTGTGAGGTGAGTGGTTGGACTCCATGATCTTAAAGGTCTTTTCCAAACATAATGATTCTATGATCCTGAAGCTTATCAAATCACTACAAAAATAAAAAGCTTCTGCTCCTCTTTCAGCCTCATGATGCTCAGTAGAAGAGCTCCACTTCATCCTATCTGCTCTACTGCTACTGATATACTCCTTTGGCTTCAAGCAAGTCCCACTGCTCTTGAGACAAATTCCTGCATAAGTGCCCAGTAGCTGTCTTGAAGGGCTGTACATCTACACCAGTACTTCTCTGTCTCCTTGCATGGCCGTGCCTTTAGGCTACATATTTTAGGGGTATCCATTGCTGCCGCATCTGAAGACTTCTAATCCTGCTTTGCCTTTCTGTAAAGCATCCCTTTGGACTCAAACTTGCCAGGTGTTCTTGACTGACCCTCTGCCAGGATATCTCAGGAGCTGGCTCAGTAGGTGATGCTCTCCTGCTCGTATCACACTGCAACCAAGAGCTGGTTGCCCCAGCAAAAAAGAAAAACCAACCCAGCTGTCCACTTGTGTGGGATGAGCTTTGAAATGCTGATCCTTCATGAGTGAGGCTTCCTTGATAGCCATCAGGTGCAGGAAGAGATTAGAGTCAACATCTGGGTCAAATTGCAGCTCAGGTGGTGACAGTCCCCATATCTAGTTGTCCTCCTGCCCTGTCAATCAGATTTGTCATTGTTCCAGGATGAAACTTGTGGGCAGTGATTTACTACTGCACAGTGATCTGGGCTCCCGTCTCTGGACTCCATCTGGCAGGCACAGCTGTAAATGCTGGCAGGCAGGCAAAGGCTAAAGATGAAATCTGTGGAGAGCCAGGCAGCCTCGAGCCAAGGATGACCTCTCCCGTGTCCAAGGCCTCCTCTGCAAGGTTCTCCTAGATTCAGCCTCATCATTTCCAGCTTCTCAAAAGCTGTGAGGAGGGCACGACAGGAATGCATAAAGAAGCAGAGAACAGCCAGACACTATTATTCATCTATGTGCTGTCTAAACTTACTTCAGGATAAAAGGGAGCTGATTGACGTGAGAGCAGGAGGCAGAGCACATGGAAACCTCCTGGTCCCAGGAGGGACCTGCTGTGGCTGCTCTCGGGGGCAGAGCTGAAGCACACACCTTCACCTCATCAATCATGATGTCCCCTTCTCTTAGCAGATATGATATTTTGCAGGCTTTATGTTTGCCATGCAAAACTGCTATTTCTGCAAGTGATCCCCTGCCAGTGCCGGGGCTCTGGGGTCGTTGCAGAGGCAAAAGGGGAAAAAAACAAACCCAGGGCAGAGACAGGAGAACAAGACCTCTGCAGGGACACATAGCAGAGACTGTGTAGTCATAGCAGTGGAATATTAAATGTCAAACTTCCTAGGAGCTGATGAGACAGAAAATGATATACATCTCAGGGAACTGCTGCTTTCTCCTTTTTGTGCTTTCTTCCTTCTGGAGCCTGTCAGCCTGCTGCTATATCCTCTCCTTTTCCTCCTGCAAAGACTCCCTTCTGTATTCTCAAATCCTCCACTTGCTCCTGCACTTTGAATTTTATAGGCATGAAGGGCAGACACAGGTTTTGAACATTTTTCCTGTCTCTTAGATTCCAGCAAGGGGATCAGCCCTGAAACATCTCTCTCTCACACCCTGAGAGATCAGGGCAGTGTGTTCCTGACAGGTGCCCTGCTCCTGGAGGTGCCTTTGGCACTCTGCTCTGCAGGCTCCTCCAGGGCTAATGTCACGTTTATTGCCCCAGGTCTGAACCCACAATTTGCTCTAATTGCTCTGTGGTGCTCATGGATGAGAGCCCTTGCTTTGTCTGCAATAACAGTCTGAAACCTTGATCATCTTCTCCTCCAAGTGCATTAGCCGAGAAGTGGCAGGACAAGTTGTTATGATGCAGCCATTTCTCACCCTCCTGGGGCTGGCAAGAGCAGCAAGAGTAGCTGAGATGGGACATACCTGCTTTTGGTGCTGATTACTGTGCTCCGTGCAACGCAGGCTGCTGCTGGAGCACTTAGCAGAGCAGAGCCCATTAATGAAGGAGCTTTAAGAAATGCAGAGTGGAGAAATTTAGCCTGCAGTTTGGTCCTGTCTGGCATAATATCTGTTCTGCTTTTCCCTTTGAGAATCTGGGCTGTCAGACATCTGCAATGACTTAGGAGCAGACAGAAATAGGATTGTTAGTTGCTGTTCCTGGGAATGTTTCTTAGGGTTTGAGGCTCGGGACCTGGAGCTGAAAAATGTCTCCATATCCTGAGTTATTACTGGAAACAAGAGAAACAGGAATATGATTAGGACACACAAGGGAGAAAAAGGACAGTGTCACATTGCTGCTTCTCTTTGCATACCTGGTGCATGCAGCTGTAAGGGAGTTAGAAATGGATCCAGTGACCTGGCCAGCTTCTTGTCCTTGGGTGGGCTTGAGCTCAGTGTGGACCTGTGAAAATGACCCGCATCAAGCATCGCCCCTTGGGCTCCATCCCAGCTCCCAGCCCATCTGCCATGGGAGGAAGGAGAGAAGGCAGCCCTTCTGAGATCTCCCACAGCAACGGGGGGGCAGGTGGAGCCCCCAGCCCGTAGCACTGCAGGAGTTCAGGTCCTACAAACACTCATTGTCCATCCCTGCCAGGCACACACGTACTGACTCCCCTCAGCCTTTCGGGAAGTCTGACCCTGCTCACTGCATTCCTGGTTCCATCAATATTTTTAGACACTTGCTTGGAAGTAACCAATGGTGACTCTGGAGGTTTCCAGGCACAAGTGCTTATGTTACTGGAAAAAAAAAAAACCCACATTTGGAGCCAAATTGATGCTGAGGCTAAAGAAAAGAGAAAGGGCACGTGTGAAACCTTCAGCTACTTCAACTCCACTGGTGCCATTCAGGGAAAGGACATAAAAACCAATAGCTGTGTCCATAAATACACGCAGGCAGGGCTTTGAGAGGACACAGATTGCCTCATAAATCTCTCCAGGTTTCAAATCTGCCCCGTCTGACTCAGCTCACGTTACAGAGATGTCACAATTGCTGAGCATTAACAAGTGATAAGAACACTTTTACCACCGACCAGACAAGTGGTAATTATGCCCCGTCCTTTCCCACTCCGCGTTGTTGTGGCCGCACCAGACTCTCCGAGATCCTTCCTCTGTTTAAATGAGAGCTAAAAATATGTCACAAGGCAATAAAGCAAAGTGACAGAAACCATAGGAGACAAGCCCAGAGATGTGAGGTTTTATTAGAGGCTTTTCTTAATGACAGATAGGACATTACAAAGGGCTGCACTAAAGCAGACGAGATGCTGTGCCAGGGAGCCTGTATCACTGAAGTTTGGTGTTTTCAAAAGGAACTTTTCAATGGTTAAGTGCCCCAGTCTTGTGTTTTGCTGCATTAACTGGCAAAATGCTTTTTTTCAGAGCAACAGCAAATGATGTTGGGCTTCAGTGAGGGCGAGCACGGAGTCCTGCAGCTGCAGAGCCCTGCACCCCCATGCACCAGCACAGGCTGGGGGTGACCTGCTGGAGAGCAGCTCTGCACAGAGACACCTGGGAGTGCTGGTGGGCAGCAAACTAACCATGAGCCAACAACGTGCCCTCGTGGGCAAGAAGGCAAATGGCAGCCTGCGGGGTATTAAGAAGAGTGTGGGCAGCAGGTTGAGGGAGGTTCTCCTCCCCCTCTGCTCTGCCCTGGTGAGATCTGATCTGGAGTCCTGTATCCAGTTCTGAGCTTCCCAGCTCAAAAGAGATGGAGAAGTGCTGGAGAGGGTCAAGCGAAGTACCACCAAGATGACCAGGGGACTGGAGCATCTTTCCTGTGAGGAAAGGCTGTGGGAACTGGCACTGTTTAGCCTGGAGAAGAGAAGACTGAGGGGAAACCTTATCACTGCTTACCAGTACCTACAGGATGGGTGTCAGGAGGATGAGGTGACAAGACAGTGACAGGACAAGGGGCAATGGACACAAGCTGGAACACAAAAAGTTCCACTTAAACACAAAGGAGAAACTTCTTTCCTGTGTGGGTGAGGGAGCCCTGGCCCAGGCTGCCCAGGGAAGGTGTGAAGGGTCCTTCTCTGGAGGTTTCCAAATGTGCCTGGACATGTTCCTGTGTGACCTGAACGAGGGCAACCTGCCTTAGCAGGGGGTTGTTGCTGGATGATCTCTAGAGGTACCTTCTAGATCCTGCCATTCTGTGATTCTGGAGTCCAGCTGGTGCAGCAGAGCAAGTTACAGACACATCCTGGGATCGCAGAGCTTGGGAGAAAAATCATTTGCCTTTGGTAGGAAGGGTTGGGTGGAAGGACAACTGTTAAGGACATTGCTCCTCGCCCTCTTTCTCCTCCTGTAGTAACTCCTACTATAACTCTCTTGCAGATGGGCTGGCTGCTTTCCGTGCTTTCCTGAAGACAGAGTTCAGTGAGGAAAACCTGGAGTTCTGGCTCGCCTGTGAGGACTTCAAGAAGACCCGCTCGGCAGCCAAGCTGGCCTCCAAGGCTCAGCGCATCTTCGAGGAGTTCATCGACGTGCAGGCTCCTCGAGAGGTGGGTATGCCAACAGCCCTGGGGCACAGCCAGCTGGGACCTGCCAGGGAGCCCTCTCTCCCCTCCCAGAGCTGATGGTGAGGAGTGGATAAGGAGGATGGGAAAGCCATCCTGCCTGCTGCATCTGCCTCTGCTCGCGGTGACTCACCCCGTGGTGAGGGGCAACTGCTTTGATGATGCTAAATTAGTCACAGCCAGTGAGTTCACTGGCAACTGCAACCTACATTTCCTAACCTCTGTGAGCTTCCTGGGAGTAGTTCACCTCGCTCCTCTCATTTACTAGCAAGCCTTGAGCAGGCTGATGGCCTCATTTCTCACAGGACATTTTCGCATAGAAGCACCTCACGAGTGACTAACTTGTTGACTCTCCAGGGAGGAGTGTTTATCTGCTGACTAACTCCCGACTCAATTACACCTCCTGAAAGATACAAGCAGTAACCGAACAGAGCTGAACAAAAAGTGCAGTCACAACCCAAAGCCTGGAGTTGTTAAATCCTCTTTCAAGCTGTGACGGGCTGATGGGGCCGCCGTCAGCTCCCGCGTCGTGATGTTGGGTTGCGTTACCGTCTTCATAATGCAACCAGGAGGGTACCGACTGTACCTGCTGTCCCGTGGCAATCCTCCTGAGAGACGTGCTCCTCATCACACACGTGCCCGTGAGGGGTTTCCACTAAAAGGGTTCTCTTTACACCATCTTTCAACTAGGAAGGCTACGCCAAGGCCTCTGAGAGGCCCCCAGATTTACACCAAGGGGAGTGAGTGTCTCGGGGAATGCTTCGACCCCCATCACCCCCATGGAGCATCCCCCTGCTGTCACTCATGAAGCTGGGTGAGATTTTCAGGGCTGAATCTGGGTTAGAAAAGTGAGCACAGGTTGGATGTGGGGTCTGGTCCCCTGGTTGTAATTTTGACGTGCTAGAATGTGAAACGACACTCAGGTGACACAGAGAGCGAATGTGCCCTGATGTCAGCCCAGCCAAGGCAGGCAGCTTCACCTCCTGGGCTCCCTTCAGTTTGGACACTGGGTTAACAGCAACAAAAATAACATCTTTTTTCAGCCAGGTTTTAAGCAATAACCCAAACAAGTGCTGGCTGCTGTGCTAGGGAAAGAAAACGGGAAGACTCAGGCTGTTAGCTTTGCAAACAAAAGTCAGTCAGAGTGCCAGGGTGGTTTGTTTTTCCAAGTCCCTGCTTGGTCTGTTGTAACACAAAGATGACGTGGGAAAAACCAGACTGTTTCTTTTACAACAACAGAGTTTAGAAACGTTTAATAAGAGAGTGCTAATTGTTTAAACCCAGCTAAAAGTTCACTCACCCTTACACTGGGTGTGCAGTAGAGAATGAAGGGACTGGAGAAACCTTGGTCTATGGGCAGAGGTGTTAAGCTGAGTCAGCATTTTTTTTAGATGACGTGCTGCATAAACCCCAGCTTAAGAGCCTGAGTCAAAGTAATTTGATTTCAGAAGCGCTCAGACCACTGCAAACCAAGTTCACCTTCTCCAAATCCGGGGCAGGATTTGTAACTCTGGGTGACTGAGCCCTGCAGAGTTGGAGGGGCCAATTGGAGGTGGATGAGGGTAGGACCTTGGTTCTGCTGCTGCTTTTTCAGCCAGGGCTGAGACAAAATGTTGCCATTTGAAGCGAGCAAACCGGCCAACTCAGTACCAAACTCTCTTCTGCTGCTTTTCCCAGGTGAACATAGACTTCCAGACACGGGAGCTGACAAGAAGAAACGTGCAGGAGCCATCCCTCTCTTGCTTCGACCAAGCTCAGGGGAAGGTGCACAGCCTGATGGAGAAAGACTCTTACCCCAGGTTCCTGAGATCCAAAATTTACACAGACCTGCTGTCTCAAACCCAGAGGAGGCTCAGCTAGAGCAGCGATGGGGCCCTCAGAAACCACGTGCTTCCCACAGCAGCCAAAACCCATGTCTAAACGTGAAACTTTCTTGGTGTTAGAAGTGGTGGGAATGAGGAAAGAGGGAGAAAGGGAAGAGGAGGCTTCCAGAGCGTGATCCAGGCGTCGTGTTAGGACTCTCTGAGTTTCTGTGATTTGGTTTTGGTTAGTGGTAGCACCTTGCAGTTGCCAGTTGCCTCTCTCTAGCACAAACCCATAATCCTCTCCAGTCTTGGGGTCACCTGTTGAGAAGGCAGGTTCCCTTTACAATTCCTGCTTTGGTTTGTGTGTAAATAATACCACTGCACCTTTCCATCCTTCCAGCCATCTCCCTGGCTCTCGCCTCTCTCCTGTGTTTGGAGGGGTCCTAAGGGCAGTTCTGAAGCTTGTGAAGCCGGTCCAAAGCATCATCTACCACTCTGGCTTCCCAGATCCGGATCTAGAGACCGTGAGGAGGGAGGGAGGGGAGGGAGAAAGAAGGCAAAGGCACATGAGTTGTGCTGCTTCCCACAGCAGAATCAGAGAGCTCAGCTCACCTTTCCATTTCGGTTGCACAGCTTCTGACACCAGCTGCTGCCCCGTCACACTTTCCAGGGATGGAGGATGGATGCCAAGGAGCTGAGTTTTTCTCACGTGGAATGTAATCCCAAAAGATCTCGCTAGGCTTGGTCAGGCAGTTCTTCTGGTGAGAAGGATTGTTTTTCATCAGTATTATGTCTTTGTACTGTAGTTCAGCCTCAGGACCCCAGCTGCTGTGCAGGCTCCGTTGTGCTAGGCACCGTACCCAAACCCAACGCACACAGGCAGCCAGACACGTTACCAGGCTTGGTGGCTGCTGGGGAGTGATCTACCAGGAAAGAGGCTGGAGTAGGAATGTCCCATCTGCCCCACGCTGAGATGTGAGAAGAGCACAAGCCCCCTCTGCTACGGCAGACAGCGTTTTTTCATGTAGTACCTGCCCGGTGCACGGTGGGGAGAGGTCACAGGAAAACTCACAATTACTTTTTTGTTATTTACTGATTATTGACTGTTGTTACCCACCCATTGTCCATCGTGGGTTCCATGCCATGGAAAGAACTACTCAAGACACAGCCCCTGCTGCACGGTGCTTGCTTACAAACAGGACCCAGGGAAGCAGGTGGTGAACGGGACCAGTGCCCGGAGGGGTGAAGTGGCCCCAGTCCCGTGGCCCAGTCCCCCAGCTGCAGGAGAAGACTGTGTGCAGATGCCAGTTGTGTAGCTCCTCCTCTGTGCTGTGCAGGAGAGCGCTGACCACCCACAGACCCTGCGTCAAGGGCATCGCTGTTCCAGCTCAGCGCCTCGCAGATTCTTGCAATATTTCTAGTGGAGAAGCAGCCAGCCTGTCTGTGGATCTGAGCCTCCAGATCAGGGGGTCTGTTTTCTTAGTTTTATGAAGGCCTGGAAAATGACCCTGTGGATTTTTTCCTTCTCTCAGTTCCCCACAGCTCAGAGGCAGTAAACCTCTGCTCTAAAACTTCTGTGTGTTGGTGGGCTCTCCAGCTCAAGAGAGACAGGGCACTGCTGCAGAGAGTCGGTGCAGGGCTCCCGAGATGACCAGGGAACTGGCACATCTCACCCATGAGGAAAGGCTGCGGGACCTGGGGCTGTTTAGCCTGGAGAAGACCGAGGGAGGACCTCATCAACACCTACAAATACCTAAAAGGTAGATGCCAAGAGGATGTGGTCAGCCTTTTTTTTCTGTAGTGCCCAGTGACAGGACAGGGGGTATCAGGCACAAGCTTGAACACAGGAGGTTCCACTTGAACACGAGGAGACACTTGTTTGCTGTTGAGCTGAGGGAGCCCTGGCCCAGGCTGCCCACGGAGGGTGTGCAGGCTCCTTCTCTGGAGGTTTCCACAACCCCCTGGATCCGTTCCTGTGCCCCCTGATTGAAGGTGTTGGGCTGGATGAGCTCTAGAGGTCCCTTCCAACCCGCACCATCCAGTGATTCTGTAGTTGCTCTAGATGGTGGTGAATAAGTTTGAGTACATCAGAAAGCTAGTGATAAAGATTTAATGTAATGTGGTGTAAGCTTGGGTAGACTGAATTCCGAATCTAAGCATAACGTGTTTGGAATGAGCTACAAAAAGGCTGCTTGGATATTCAAAGTTACTGTCCACACATGAGGTAGGATGCAGGCTTTGAGGCTTTTTGTAAGGATGCTGAGCAGGTTATGAGGACTAATAGGTTTGCTGTGAAGACAGTGATGGTAAGCATGTTTGTTTTATTTTGGGGATGTATTCCTGTGGTCTCTGAAACACTAAAGTTTAAATAGGGTGCAAGTTCAAACTGCTGCTCAGCAGGGAGAGCTGCTGTTCAGTACTTGGATGGGCAACTCTAGAACTCCACAGTTGTTTTGTAGGAAAAGACCAGTGAAAGCTGGGCACTGGGAAGAGCCCCACATTCATCCAAGGAGTCTACGTGATGAAGTGGTGTTCAAGCAGCTCTGAATTTAGCTATCCAAGGGCCCACAGCTTGATGGCAAACAAGGTAGCTGGAAAAGCAGGTCTAGTGGGACAGGTCTCTGGGGAAGCCTGTGCAGTGCTCTGGAAGGAGTCAAAGACAGAAGCAAAGGATATTGAGTCATGCATCCAGTGGCTGTCCTTGGTGGTAATTGGCCTTAGGAAGTGGAAAAGAGCCACATCACCCCCTCCTGCTATAGGTGAAAGGGCAAACCATCCCACATGGTAGCGAAACACTCAGTGCTTGACCTGCAAGGGAAGATCCGAAGCCGCTGCCTTTGAGAAGGGGCTGGAAGAACTCTCCTTTATGAAACGCTGTATCTGCTACTGCATAACACAGGATGGGAGCTCTCAGGGACACAGGCTGCTTTGGCTGAAGTAGTTCCCCTGGAGATGGCCTGTGATGCCAGCTGTACCCAGTGCAACCACAGCTGCACAAACCAGCCCAGTGCCTGCTGGTGCGGCCGCTGCAACGGGGCAGCTCTGGCGCCAGGGCTGTGACTCCCAAGGAGCCGTGTGCCAGGGCAGGACGGGAGGAAGGGAGGCCTCTCCTCTGGCTCTGCCCTTCTCTGTGCCAGCCTCCCCTCGACTGCTGATGCAAAAAGCATCCTCATGCCAGTGGGTGCATCTCAGACAAGGCTCTTCGGCAGCGCCCTGCAGCCACCCATGGCGGTGAGGGCTGCAGAGACAAGAAGAAACCAGCAGAAACAGCAATGACAGACAGAAAGAAGTGAGGACAATGCCCAGGTGTCCCTGATGGCTACAAAAGCTGGTCCTCTGGAGAGTGTGCCTCCAGAAAGCCCAGAAGGTGACACCTCTCAGCAAGCTCCTCCAGCATCGGTGCTGTCATCCTTTCAGCTTGGGTCAGAACTCACAGAGAAACTCCAAAGCAGCCAACAGCCTGGAAACACCAAACTCCCCTCTCTCTTCTTTGAAGCTTGGGGAGCCACTTTGAGAGGCTGCATTCCGAGATGCCACTGCTGCACTGCTGACATGAACTGTGCTAGTCCAGCTCACAAAGAGGTGTTTTCCCATTAGACTGGTGCCAGGTATCCTCCACAGGAAACAACCCAGAGCACGGAGAGATGCAAAAGCATTGTTCTGGGACAAATGAGTCTATCACAGTTATTTTTGTGGCTGCTCTTACAGTTCAAGGCAAGTTATTTAAAGTAATTTATTTTTTAAAAACCCAAGAAATTGGCACCAGCTGCCTCTTTGATGCCAAATGTCAGTCTGAAGGGAATTAAAATAGGCAGCTTATAGCTCTTCCCCTTAAACCAGGGTCTGATGAAGGAAATAATGACTGAGCCACAGCTTCGGAAAGCACTGAGTGATGACTAATCCCCATCAAGGACAAATATCCTATCTTTGATTCATCTCTTACTGGTGTGAAAGGGATATTCATGACTTACAAACCCCGTTTCCCCTCTCTGTAAGAGCACACCTCCCATTTTTCCCTCCTGTTTCAAGTAATGTCAGAGTGTGCCGTCACATAAAGGGAGGAAAAATACCCCATGAAAGTTCCACGCAGCTCTTTTTTATTGTGTGTGTTTGCTGGCATGTACCCAGTCAGCTCCCAAGTCCTCTGACATCACAAGAGGAGTTTACAAATTGCCTTTCCCTTTTTCTACAAGCTTCAGGTGGCGTTCGCTCCAGAAGCAGATGCAGAACCCCAGTCTGCTTGTGAGTTTGTTTCTCCTGCTTTGGCCCATCAGCCAGCCAGGTTTGGGGATGTTTTCCATCACTTTTACTGGAGTTGTTAGTGTACTGATTGATGGGTCCCTGCCCTCCACGCTGGGAAGGTGTGAAGGGCAAAGTCCAGCCAGTGTAAGCAGGGGAGGAAAGTAGGTGTGTGTGTGTCTGCGGGTGTGGGAGAGTGCATGTGACTCCATGTGTATGCTATTTAGTGTCTCCTACTAGAGAAGCTTTTCTGAGACATAGATGTGCATGTTAAAATAGGAGAATTAGGCATAAATGACATAAATGGAGATTTTTTTTTAGCCCGTGTCGTGTTTGCCTCGTGTGTAAACTTGACTAGTGATAAGAGGCGTAGAACTCTGCTAGGCTTCCAGTTACCCACAAGAGCACATGTATCAAACTGAACATTTGAATGTTCACTGATAGACACAAAACCAAAATGTTTACAGCATTCAGAGCAATAGCAAAGCATACCTCATGCCAGTCCTGGAGTGCCTCTCACCCGTCAGCGCAAGCTCTCCCCATCCTGGGGGCCTCTGGCTTCTCCCACCAAACCCCTCTCTCCTCCTCAGTCCTCCCCTTGTGTTCTTCCCTCCTCTTCCACCTCCTTATGGTTTCCTCCCTGAAGCACTCCTCTCCATGCCAGCCTTCCTCTCCACCGGCACTGGCTGTCCCCATGTAGCTGAGCCTGGCTCACTCTCATGCTCTCCTCTTTACACACCCTCCATCGCCCTCCTACCCATCCCTTCTTCTTTGCCTTTTACTTCCCCACTCGCTTGTCTCTGCTCTCGCCATCTCTCTCCTACATGCCTCCTACTGTTGCTGTAAAGCTCCTGGTAGTTTTTCCTCGCCCGTGATATAAGAAGAAAAGGCTTCCTGTGATTTCTGCTTTATCTTTCACTCCCGGGGCTGCTGCAGTTGTCTTCTTCCTCAGTACTCGTGTGTTCTCTGCCATCGAAGCGTTAGATCCCAGAGCTGGAAGTCAAGTCCATTTTGCTGCTGGACCAGAATGCTTTTCTCTACCACACACCCCTTGGGCTTTGCAGAGGCTCGTCTTGTCCCCAGTATCCCATCTTCTTCTTCCATCCACGCTCCACGTGCCGTGCTTGTGGCAGGGGCTGGCGAGCTGGGAGGGCAGCCGTGCTGCACGGAGGCTGCGGCTGCCTCGGCAGGGTCACAGCTGTGCTTCCTCATATATAAAAGACTGTAAATAAAGGTGTGTGTGCGTGTGCGTGTGTGTGTGTGTGTGTATGTGTTCCATTTGCTTAGTAAAATCAGTCCTTCCTCTCTGTGCCTCCTCTTGGTTTTACTGGAGGGATGTATCTCTAATTTGAGGCTGCAGTAAGCGCAACTGGAGTTCAAGGAACTGAGGGCAGGGGAGGGAGGTGGCAAAAGGGGATGAGCTCTTTACTGAAAAGCCCCCAACACCTCTGGCAAAAAAAAGGCACAGCAGAAAAGGCAGTGCCTGCCTCTGGAGGGATGAGCTGCAGTGCCAGTCACTTGTCTGCAGTAGCCTCACAACTGCCAGTTTGCATCACGTGCTGTGTGCCCCAGGCTGGATGTGCCCCTGACGGATGAGGAGCGGCTGGGCTTTGCGTTTACAGCAGAGATAACAGCGTTATCACCCCAGAAATGTCCTCACGCTGCTCTATCAGCGCCCACAGTCACCACCCAAAAAGCAACGAGGGGAAGGAGGCAGCTTGGATTGTGTTTACGTAGGCAGTCCTCTGTGGGATTACTGGCAATAAAGAGCAGAGGGTACAAGATTCCCTTTCCTTCAAAACCGTGATCCGAGCGTCTCAGCCTCTCCCGACCTCTCTCCCTGCTCTTCTACAAGCAAAACAGATCAGACATGCGGAGTTCAGGTTTTTCTTTGAGCCCTCTGGCACCTCCATCTTTGGTGGGGGTGCAATGTCCTTCCAGCAGGAAGGAGGCTCGAGGACCCACTCCAAACCCAGGTACCGAATGCGGCTGTCTTAAACCATAAGGATGTCTTGTTCCTTGGGAAATGTGCTTATGGGTGGCTTGGGGGAGATTCAGGAGGGTATTATTGTAGACAGCGAACTCAGAAGTGAGCCACCAGGTACCTGGGTAGAAAGACCAGCTCTTTTAAGATCTTCCCTGTGCCATGCTTGTGTTTTAATTAGGTGCTGATGCTGTAACCACCTCCCCAGTGTCTGGGTGCTGCTGCTTGGTGGCAGGTAATAGCAGGAGCTGTTTGGGCAGGTCACGCAGGCTGTTCAGTCCGATTCCTTCCCTTCAAGAAGAAGGCATGGGCTCAGGTTTGATGTGAGCTTCCCTCTGCATTAGCTGCTCTTTTCCTAGGCTCACCTTGCCCCGTGAGAAGCTCCTCAGCCATACCAGTACCTGACCAGCGACAATATCTCCCAGAGCTGTGTCATCACATTGTACAGTGTTACTCACCTGTCCTGCGCAGAGACTGTGAGGATGTAATAAACAGCCTGAGACTACCTGCTCTCTGCCTGAGTGTCTGAAAAGGTGCGAGTCGAGCACGTTTTCCTGCGTGGGAAGTGGGAAACGTGAGCCTGGGGATGGAGGGGTGTCTCTGAGCAGCACCGCTGAGGAGGAAAAGGATGGGAGAAGCCTTTTCACACCCTGCCCTCGTCCCTCTGTGTGCTGGTTTCACTGGTGCAGACATGCTTCATGGGGCAGCGAAGAAGAGACGTGTAAACTCTAAGCAGCTGGTCTCCTCTGTTGAAGCAATTTAGAACGAGCTTCCCTGAAGGGACAGTCTGGGGAGATGAGTCAGAAACTGTCAGCAGCATCTAGGAGACTCTAAATCTGCAGAACCTTCCACCAGTGCATTGTTGTCAGCTGCCTGTGATGGGCTGCCCATCCCAAAGCCCAGAACCAAGGACCTAAGGCACAAGCAGCATCAGGAGGAGGCTGCAGCCGAGCTCCCCTGCAGTGAGAGGCTGCTGGCTCCAGCTCAGGCAGGCAGCACAGAGCGTGGTGATGGCTGGTGCAGACGGGTGGCACAAACAGCCTCTCATCACAGACGAGGCTCACTGCACTGCAGCCAGGGCAGCAGCACCAGGGAGCTGCTGCTTTGGGAAATGAGAAACCAAGCCCTTTCCCTGCTGGGAGCCTGCCAGGGGGACAGGAGGCTGCCGAGGTCCCACCACCTCTGTATGCATCCTGCATGGAGAAGCGGTGATGGCTGGGGAGCAGAAGCTCTTTGTCAGCCCATTAAACCCACAGATAAACAGCCAGAAGTGGCTGTGGAGAAGGTGGCACAGCTGGGACATCAGCCTTTCCGACACACCCTGTGCTGCTGGGTCTAAACAAGTGCCGAGTCTGCTCCCTGTTCCAGGATCAGCAGTGAGGGATGCACAAGCAGGCTCTCCCAGCAAAGACAGCAGTGCAGGTGGATCAAGCATGATCAAGCCATGAAGAGCAAACAAATGTTTTCTCCAGACTGTAAGCAGCTCCAGGCTCCAGCAGGCAGCTTGCACTGAGGTCTTGGCTTGAACCATCCTTGGGGATAAACTGGGAAGAGCTGAGCAGAAATAGGCTGGCGAGTCACTGGCCAAGGCCAGGGCGAGGACGGGCAGTGAGGATGGGAGAGAACAAGTAAGGAACAGGAAAGACAAGGGCCAGCTCATCTGGGGACCAGCAGGAGCTAGAGATGGGCAGCGAGAGCTCTAGAAATCAGAGCAAGTCCCAGGGGCCAGTTTAGGGAGTCCAGAGGAGACTGGACTTGCTGGGGAAGCATTGGCCAGCAGCTGAGGGCAATCCTGGGTACTAAGGGAGGAAGGGGAGGTGTCAGCAGGGGCAGAGACCAGAGTGTGAACAGCTGGGCAGGTGTTATTTGGCTGTTAGAGAAAACTGGATGGTGAGAGATCTGCTGCAAGCAGGGGTTGTAGCTACCCCAGGGAGACTGCTGCCCACGTGGAGGAAAGGTTTCAATAGGGAGAGGCTGAGGTCAAGCAGAGCATCTCCTGAGCAGCTCTGGCAAGCAAGAGAGAGCAGTGACCTGGATCCCAGCACCGGGCACACCGAGGGTACTCCTTACGTGGTACACAGCCCCCTCCCTGCTGGAAGGTGAGTGTTTGCTACATGGTCCGTGCAGGGTTGTATTTAAAAAGAAAGATTAAATGAGCTTGTTTTGCTGTGGAAATCAGTGCAGGGCAATTTATCAGCCCTCCTGCTTTGCTTCTATCCCCCCCCCTTCCTTTTTTCTGTTTTTAATTCAAATTCCTTTTATTGGTTTTCCTTTTCATCTGCTGCCTCTTCTGTCTGAGCCTGTCTCTGAGCCAAACCCATTTGCATGCATCCAAGGCAGGATCTGCCATTAGCGCTGCTCTGTCTCTCCTCTCAGTTAGGATATATTTAGCCATCGTCTTTGTTGGTGTGGGGTGGGGTGGTGGTTTCTTTTTTTTTTGCTGTTCAGTGGTTTTAAAGAGCAGGTGCTGGGAACAGGGAGAGTAGATTAAAAATACCTGCTGTCAAATACCTCTCCCTGCGCAGATGTGCTGCGGCGCTGTGCAGAGCAGACACGTGAGCAGAGTGGTAACAGCTGCCCCTTGACAACCTCGTTTGTAATTCTGTTTTATTATTATTAGTAGTATTATTTCAATAATCTCTTTCTGCACAGCTACAGAGTCCCAGAGCAGCGATTTCCTCCCGTGCCTCACGTGAACGCCGAGTGCGCTTCTGCTGCAAATCAATTAAATGCCCTGTGGGTTGGGGTGAGGGCCTGTTGTTGCCCAGGAGCTGTGGAGGGACAAGTGCCTCTCTGCCTGTGTGGGCAACTGCCTGTACCCTGACAGGGTGGGGGTTACCCTGGGTGGGCAGGCACTGATGGACTGAGGCTCACCTGCAGCCTCGGTGGCTTCTTTGCTCCTCCTGGGCACATCAGCTGCCACACAATGCCACGTTCCTGCGTGCACAGCAGCAAACTCCTCTCCAGCACCCCTTTCCCCATCACAGAATCACAGAATCTTAAGGGTTGGAAGGGACCTCGAAAGCTCACCCAGTGCAACCCCCCTGCCAGAGCAGGGCCACCTAGAGCAGGTCACACAGGAACTCATCCAGGCAGGTTTTGAATGTCCCCAGAGCAGGAGCCTCCACAGCCCATCTGGGCAGCCCCTGCCAGTGCTCCCTCACCTCAACAGGGAAGAAATTCTTCCTTGTATTTCTTTGGAACCTCTTGTGTTCCAGTTTGTCCCCATTGCCCCTTGTCCTATCATTGCCCATCACTGAGCACAGCCTGGCTCCAGCCTCCTGACACCAACCCTTTATGTATTTGTCAACATCAATGAGCTCACCCCTCAGTCTCCTCCAAGCTCCAGAGCCCCAGCTCCCTCAGCCTTTCACCATAAGGGAGATGCTCCACTCCCTTCATCACCTTTGTGGCCCTGTGCTGAACTCTCTCCAGCAGCTCCCTGTCCTTCTGGAACTGAGGGGCCCACTCTCCATTGCCTTTATGTCTCCTCAAACACAGCCAGAGTTTAACAACAGCTTGCTGGTGGAGTAAGGGGCCGTGCAACACTTAATGCTCACAGCCAGTGCCTTTAAGTCTCTCCCTTCTACTCCGTTGCATTCAGCACCTCCTTGATTTTACACAGACAGCTCTGGGGGCCTCTGGCAGTCTCTACTAAAGCAATGCAGCAAGTGTGTGGTGCTATCTACAGGTTTTACCCTTCCTGATTATCAGTTCTGCAGTTGCCCATCAGTTTAGGAGAAAGCTGTCAGGCTCCTTGTTGAGCCTGGCTGGCCCAAATCTTCTGTGATGCACTGAGGTCCCAGCAGCATGCCTGGCTCTGGCTCTTCTTCTCCTCCTCCCTGCCTCCCCTTCCCATCCATTTCTGTGTCCTCCCCTTCCTAGTCCACTCAAACCATACAAGAATTCCTGCTATCCGAAACTCGGTTTGTCTGTGCTTTGGGACACACGTGCAGAGGGCACTTTGCACCCTGGCACCAGTCCCTCATTGTTTCCCTTTTACCTCATCTGTGTCGTTTTGAGGCTGAAAACTTTTCATTTTCCTGTGTTTCCCCACTGCTGGCACTTCACAACTACAAATGCAGGAAAAAACCAGCAGCAGCAGCAGATGCCTGGGGTTGAGAGGTTCTGTGGTCTGCTCCTGATGGGGAAGCTGGTTGCTGTACCCCAACCAATGCTGAAGCAGGTGCCGTCCAGCCATCCCCCAGCCCAAGCAGGCAGGGACCCCCAGGACACCTTCCCTGGCTTGCCAGGACCTCCTGGTGGAACTAAAACCCCAAAGTGCTGAGTGCTCCATGGGTGGGAGGGGGTTTCACTCTGGCTAGGCTGCAGGAAGGAGCCCAGCCCCAGGCATTGCAACACAGAGGAGGGTTTTTTTTTGTGTGCGTGTTCCAAAACAAGGGCTGATAATCCAGGCAATCGAGCTGGAGCCGCGGGAGCTGCTCAGCTGCTCAGCTTAAATGACACAGGAAGCACGTAATTAAATTAGATACGGAGCAGCATGGAGACATCTGAGTACACAGACGTCGTTGGCCTTGGAGGCTGTTGCATAACCCTACTGAAGAGCTCTGCAGTGTGAAGCAGTGCACCTGCAGCATCCCATGCTGGAGAGATGCTCAGCCTTGAAGGGCATCTTCCCACCCCGGCCGAGGGGAGAGGTAAAAAGCTGCCCTGAGGGAGTAAGTGGTGGCTTGGGCAAGAGGTTGGTGGTCACGGTGTGGGGGTGGAAGGGCCAGGAGGGTGTTGCTGGAACAGCCCCATCCGATTCCTGCACCTGAGCTCAGACCTGCACGGGTGGCACTGCTGTGTCCCAGAGCTGCTGGGACACCACTCCCAGCGCCCAAGGGTGGGACTCTGTGGTGAGCACAACATTTCCTATGGCTTCGAGCAGCCGCAGTGCCCAAGAAGACGCAGCCTTTCATTGACTCCTTGCCTCCACTGAAGCTTTATAGGGGTCTTTCGCTCCTGTGGGAAGGAAACCATGCAGGAACCAAGCTTCCATTGCAGGCCTTTGCTCATTTCTGCCCTGCCGTCGGCTTTGCCTCACCTCAGTCAAGTGCTTCAGCAGCTGCTGAAGAGGGGACGAGGTAAAACCATGCTTGTACTTGCCCAATGTGCTCTGTTACCTGGGGGAGAAAAAAAATAGCAGGTAACGGAGGGCTGAGGCAAAGCTGAGGTTTCAGCAGGCTGTCTTACCAAGGCAGAGATGTGCAGAGTTTCTCTGCTCTGGTTTGCATCACCCACGCTCCTCTCCCTTGGGCCATAGCTGTTGCTATCATCCTGGCTGTGTTTTTTGCCATACAGTTAATGTTTTTCCAGCTCCTTGAAGCAGCACGTGGCTCCCAGCACGGCAGCTGTCTCACAAGTTATCTGTCCTGTGTGTCTGCAACACGTGTCCAGCCTCCTGGAGGTTTTCCTCTTGGCGTAACCTGCTTGGGGGATGCCTCAAGCACTGGGGAGAATCACCAGAGCATCCAGTGACTTTGCAAACCTGCAGGTGGGAGAACAGGCTACAGCCTGTGAGTGCAGCTTTAAAAGGCAAAAGGACACAGATAAATCGTGCTTAACACTGGGCATGCCCAAAAAGGATGAGACAAAACAATGGCAGGGCATCGCTGAGCACTGCATCTGTGTGGAAAACCAGGGAGGAGATGGGGATGCAGGTAAGGAAAGAGAAGAGACATTGCCAACCCCAGGGCAAAGGCTGTCGTTGGCCAGCTGCTACACTGGGGAGGTGAGTGCAAAGAGGATGTGTGTGTGTGCCCAAACACACGGGTGTGACCCTCTCCTGTGGTAGCAGGAGCCTGTATCTATGTCAGCGTGGCACTGCGGCTGTGACACCGGTGCTGCCAGCGTGGCAGCAAGCTGAGGTGGAGCAGGAGGCTGATGTGGCCTTTGGAAACCTGTGTTTGGGTGATGCCCACGCTGTGGGCATGCACAGGCCTTCTGTACAGGCAAAGGCAATCTTACTGCCCTCTTGCCCTTACTCTTCCTCTTTGAAATCCACAGCAAGGATCACAGCTCTAATGATAGTTTTAAGGCACGGGGAACGTTTGAACGAGAGCTTTCTGGGGCTCTAAACAGTTGTCTGTAGCAGAGTATCTGCTAATCAAGAAGCTTGAAACATGTTTATTCAAGTGGAAAAAACCCACCCCAGAGCCGTAGGGGAAGAGGTTCCTCTTGTCATTAAAGCCAAGGCAAGAGGTAAAACCATGCGTTTGCTCATCAGTCTGGATGCATCTTTTCTGTGTAGCTGTGGGCGAGACAATTCAGTGAATTTTTCTAAGTGGTGGGAGCAAGACAGGAATCTCCATTACAGTTCAAGGGAGCTGAGGTGCTTGGTGCTCCTCCAAAAGTTTCCTGTCCTGATATCCTCATGTTTGTGCTCGCCAAAGGCAGCTCGACAGCTTTTCTCCTCAGCCTAGGGCCGAGATGGCTGTTACCTCCCCTGGCACGCCTCATCTCCCATGGGCAAGATGCTCTGGCCATGTCCTGTCAGTGATTAATGCAGACAGCAAGGGCAGGAGACAGCCTGAGCTCTGGAAAAACGCCTGTGCTGGCTGCTCGTGTTAGCAGGGACCAAATGGGATGGAAAGAAGAGGCTGGGGAGGGGAGATGGCAGCTCTTGCCTTTGCTCTGGGATGACTGTGGCCAAGGAGGGCCAGGGTCGCTCTCCCCACTGCGAGGAGCCCCCTCCCTGACTGGGGAATGGCAGGGAGGGCAGTTCCCTGGGCTCCTGCCTGAGTGGGGCACTTGTTGGCTGTCACGGGCCTCTCTGCTTGTTGACCCAGACCTTGGGGTTTGCTGGTACTCATTTTCTGACACTGGTTGCACTCTGCACTTTTCTGTTTTGCTGGTTCAGCCCTTCCCCTCCAGTTTCCAATTTCTTCCCTGCTTTTAGTCTTTTCTTTCCATCCTCAGTTCTCATGAGGATTCACCTTCACCAGACGCTCTGTCATGCTTTGCTCAGCCTTTGATCCGTGCCCTCTCCCCTTCTCTTCTCCCACCACAGACCCAGCAGAGGATTTGTGATGAGGGACTGCAAACTTCTGGCCCCAGCACGTGGGGTCAGACATCAGTAAGCAAGATCCCCTGCTTACCCTGGCTGTGAACGGGCAGTGTCATTGGGGGGGGATACAGAAACATCACACCTCCTGCAAGGGGAGCGTGTAACCATTGCTCCGGGGAGCCCAAACCCTGCCCCCAGGCTTGGCGTCTGCCCCTGGGATGCTGCAGAACTGCCCAGACTGCCGGGGACCGGCATCCTCTCGCTGGAGGCAGCTGGGGAGCAGCGTGCTGGTGACAGTCCCGGGAGCCCCGGGGCAGCAGGACGGAGCTGCCGAGATGCAGCATCTGTCCCGTGCCTCTGGCTGCCCCCAGCTCCGTGCCCGCACGCCCGCGGTTACTCAGCACGTCGGTGGAAACCAGCCCGGTGGTGGGTTTTTTTTCCCCTGTTATCTAGGAAGCGGTGATGACCGTGATGCTCAAGGACAAGCCCGGTCCTCCCACTCTCCCCCTCCTCCCTTACCAGCGCCAAAGCAGCCTACCTACGCCGTTATCTTGGCCGGGAGCTGCCAGAGCAGCTGTTGGTTGGCTGGAGGCTGGAGCGATGCTGGGTCCCCCTCCCAGCTCTCCCGCCTCCCACCCCATATAAACCGCGGCTCCCGGCCGCTTTTTCCAGCCGCCTGTTGCGCATCCTTGCCCCAAGGAGCCGATGAGTTGCTGGCTGCCCGGCTGCCCAGCTCTCAGCATGTGCCGGGGCTTAGCCGCGTTCCCCAGCACTTGCCTGGAAAGGTAAGGGGGCTTTGGGCACGCCGCAGAGGTGGGATGCGGAGGGTAAACTGGGGAGCGGCTGCGCTGCTCCTGCTGCCGTCCTGATGGCTCGGTGGGAACCGGGATGCCCAGCGCCGGGAAACACGCACTCAAGGATGACCCGAGTGAATTGGTTTTGGCTGCATCCGTCCCACTGTCCAGGAGGGGAACGCAGAGGTAGGGAGAGGAGGCTGGAGAGGGCAGCGCTGCGCGTGTCCAGGCGGGCAAACGCACCAGGGCTGCTTCTCCCACCTCCCTCCCCCCGCACAACTTGCTTCAAGTTGACAGCAGCGGGACAGTTTTTGTCAACACGGTCCAAACGTTAAGTGACAATGTTGCTCCTTCTGCCAAACACGGCTACAGAGCCCCGCGCTGCCGGTTTGACATTTATTTCACCGCATCTTTCCCTTACGGGCGCCTTGGGGATGCTTCAATGAGCCGCGGCACATCAATAGCAGCGGGGGCCCGTGCGCTGCCTCGGGGGAGCGGGGAGGGGGGGTCCCTGGGCACAGGAGCCGGTTTGGCAGCGGCTCTCCTTGTTATTACCGTTGATCCCTCCCGTCAGGGGAAGGTGCCGCCGCCGCGAAGCCGCGGTGACGGGCGCTCGCAGAGCATCGTGCCGTGCCCGGCCTCGCTGGGTGTAGAAGGCATGGGGTAAGGTGGCCGGTGCCCCCGGGGGGGGGTTGCAGCGGTGTGGTAGCAGGGTTCTGGTGGCTCAGGGGCCGGTGAATCACTGGGAGCATCAGCTCTGCCGCAGCAGCCTCACAGCACAGCGTTGCCGGCTCTGCCGAGCTGAGAAGCGATCGCGGTGTTTTCCCAGTGCTTCGAGAGCAGGGGCACGGGAAAAGGAGCCGAGTTAACTCCGGGGAGCTGGGAGGAGCTGCGGGGGCTGCAGCTGAGCACTCGGCGGCTGCTCTGTCAAATGCCCCGAGAAACGAGCGGGGGCAAAGGGTCCCCGGGGCTTTAACGCAGCGCTGGGCGCCGTTGCCAAGGAGCAGAGAAAGCGCTCGGGGAAGCGTTTAATTCATCCATCAGAAGGCGAAGAAGGAGCTGAGGCTGAGGAGCGAGGGCTGCTCCTCTGCGCTGTGTGTGGGGTCCGTGGGGTGCAGCCCTGGTGATGGGGGTGATGATGGGGAGAGGGGGTGACAACGGCAGCCCGCTGGCACAGCAATCCCACCTCTCCCCTTCCTCCCTGCCAGAGCCAAGGATCTGAAGAGCCGCTTAGGGATCCTGCTCCATAAACCAGAGGAGGGGCACAGGATCGGCACCTCCAGCAAGCTGCAGCTGGGCTCCAGGCGGAGGTAAGCCAAGCAGTGCCGTGTCCCAGGTTCAGCCCCATGGACCAGGCTGTGCTGGGGGATGCTCCTGCCCATCTGCGCCCTCCCCTCGGCCCCACCCCGGCAGGCAGGGGAGGCGGATCGCTTCCCAGCTCCACCAGTTATAAAAGCAGATGAGGGAACTGATGCTCCGGCATTCGGCACAAGAGAGCAGGGCCTTAGCAACCGGCAAGAAACCCAGAGAGCTCCCAACCGCAGTTGCTGATGTCTCAGAGCGGTGCCTGGGACTCTCGGGGAATGCAGGCAGCACTGAAAACAAAGTACTAAATATTGCTGCTGAAGGCAGGGGGCCTTCTTGCAGAGGAAGCTCTGCTGAGCTTATTGCAGCAGATAAAGGGCTCTTTGGAGTATTCTCTTAGAGAAGCTACCTAGCCAAAGCTGCACCATGGAGCTGAGGTCTGGTGAGCCATCAGGGAAGGTAAAAGAAAGGGAGAAAGGAAAGAGAGCTCACAGGTAATGGGTACTGAGGTCTCACTTTGGTTTCCCACTGAGTGCAGCTGCCTGAAGCCCTCCCTTCCTTTGCCTCGGGTGACAGCGAGCCTTACGTCCTTTTGTCTTTTCCAGAGACTCCTCACGAGAGGTACTCGAATGGAGGGAGTCCTTTGACCAGCTCCTGAAGAGTAAAAGTGAGTAGGATCTTGTTTTCTTCTCTTGGTGAGAGTGTGTAGGACGAGCATGCTTCCAAAGAGCAAGGGGGTGGCTGTACGCCCGCAGCCAGTGCACGAGGAAATCTTGTCACCCCCTCAAATGAGATGCTTTAGGATTTAGAAGGAGGCCCCTTTCTTGCCCTGGCAGAGCTGATGCATGGGGCTCATTGCCTGCCTTGTGAAGCTGTTCCCTTTCCTTCTGGCTGCGTGCTTTTGAGGGGGCACAAAGTGCTGTCTGGTAGCACCTTGCTGCTGCCTCGGGACAGGGGTATCGGTGTGGGCTTCCCAAGTGCAGCACTGCCAGGGGTAATGGCACACCATGCTCTGACCAGCCCTTTCTCTGCACTCAGCAACGCGTCTGCTCTGTGTCCTTTGCACAGCAACGCAGCCACCTTCCTGTGGGCTTTTGTCCTGTGCCTCCAGGGGTGGCTTTTCCACAGGGAGAATGAATTCAGCTGCTTTACTGCATGGAGCCTTTTCCCCCTCCGATATCTGCCCCATGCAAGGTGCTGCCTCCCTCTCCCCGTGCAGACAGCACCTCCAGACCCAGAGAGGGGGCTTCTTTTTGAGTCCTGTGTGTAATCCTTTCCTTACACTGGACTTTACAGCAGGTACATGGTGCTAGAAGAGGCAAATTTTAATACAGAGGCATTTGTCTACCTTAAAAGCATTTCCACGGCAAGTGAAGGTCTTTCTACAGTGCTAATTTAGAGCTTAAGCATATTTCTTTCCTCAACCTTCCTCCAGTGCCGTGATGGCTATCAAATATCTCCAGTTTTGTAGCTTAATACATCCCCCCACAAAGCCTGGCTCTGAAATCCTTGCTGCAGTTGCTCTCCCATCCTCCTCAGCATCTCGTTCCCCCTGGATCTCAGCTGAGAAATGAAAATGAAGCCATCACTGCTCGATTCCTCCAGGAGAACTGACGCGTCAGTGCATTTCTCCTTAGGTAGAATTAGCTCTTTTCCAAAGCTGTAAAGAAAATACTCTGGAGCCCTATTGCAGAAAGGTCAGATAAATAAAACCAGAGGATTGCTTGTCTGTGGGAAAGGATTTTATTGGAGTCTAGAGGCTAATTAGCAGCGTCTCAGAGGATGGAATTTGCCCGGAGGGAAAGGAAATCTGCAGATGTCATGGTCTGAGCTCCCAAGGCAATCCATGTCTGGCAGTGGTCCTTCTCTTCCTCCCCATTAAGTGCTCTCTCCTCCCCTGCCCAGATGGTGTGACAGCCTTCCACACCTTTCTGAAGACAGAGTTCAGCGAGGAGAACCTTGACTTCTGGCTGGCATGTGAGGACTTCAAAAAGACCCGGTCGAAGACCAAGCTGGCCTCCAAGGCCAACAGGATCTTCGAGGAGTTTGTTCAAAGTGAGGCACCCAGAGAGGTGAGAGCATTTTCTTCCTCTGTCTTGTGGCATCTAATAGAGTGGGAGAAGCGTAAAATATGCCTGTGGGTTTTATTCAGATTCTGTTCTTCGTAAGAGCTTTAATTTCTAACATTGTGTGGTTCACCAGCATGAGGGGATATAAAGGCTTGTGAACATCTTCATCATAGAATCACAGGATGGTGGGGGTTGGAAGTCACCTCTAGAGCCCATCCAGCCCAATCCTCTGCTACAGCAGGTTCCCCTCGATCAGGTCACACAGCAATGTGTCCAGGTGGGTTTGGAAACCTCCCGAGAAGGAGCCTGCACACCCTCCCTGGGCAGCCTGGGACAGGGCTCCCTCAGCTCAGCACCAAACAAGCTTTTCCTTTTGTTTAAATGCAACTTTTTGTGTTCCAGCTTATGTCCATTACCCTTTGTCCTGTCACTGGAGACAACAGCCCCATCCTCCTGACATTCCCTCTTTAGGTACAGATAAATGTTAATGCAATTCCCCTGCAGTCTCCTCTTCTCCAGACTAAACAGCCCCAGGTCCTTTCCTCATAAGGAGGATGCTCCAGTGCCCTGATCATCTTGGTGGCCCTGCACTGGCCTCTCTCCAGCAGTTCCCTGTCCCTCTGCAGCTGGGGAGCCCAGCACTGGACACAGGACTCCAGATGAGGCCTCACCAGGGCAGAGGAGGTGGAGAACCCCCCTTGACTTGCTGCTCACACTCTTCCTAATGCCCCCCAGGATGCCACTGCGAGGCCACATTGCTGGCTCATGTTTAGTTTGTTATCAACCAGGATAATGATCTGAAGATGAAGAAGATGCTTTTGACCCCCTGCCATGGGAGGGAAGGTAATAACCAAGTTAATGTTTGTGGGTGTCGCTTCCTTGCAGGTGAACATCGACCACGAGACCAGGGAGATTACCCGCAAGAACCTCTCGGGTGCCACCTCAGCTTGCTTCAACGAAGCCCAAGCCAAGACCCGCACCTTGATGGAGAAGGACTCATACCCCCGGTTCCTGAAGTCCGCCTCGTACCAGGACATGACCAAGCAAGCCACCAGCCGCGGCATCAGCAAGCGGTCGCATACCTGACCCAGGCCCAGACTCATGGGGGGACGAGCCAGGGCACCAGGCAGAGGCTGAGGGACGGCTGGCGGGGGCTGAGCTGGCAAATGTGGGCTTTTGGCCGAAGCCCTGGCATTTTAGCGGCATCCCCAGGACCTCAAGCACTTCCCACTTCTCACCGAGTCACTGGGAAGAGAGATCCTCCCTCCCTGGAGAAGCAGAGCAGGTGGGAAGCCGGTGCCTCCCCTTGCAGCATGGCCAGAGACCTGCAGCACTGCAAGGACAGCAAGAAATCAGGCTGGAGTTGCGAAGCCAGGAAGAAAAGACAGGACTCCCCATGGCATCCCTATCCGGAGAGCTCCTGCCTGCAGCAGCAGCAGCCGAGCCAGCGCAGCAGCCTGCAGTCCCTGCAAGGCTCCAGGCCTGCCCACAGGGCTGTTCTGATGAGGGAATGGCCAGAACAGAAGTCTAAAGACACTGTGGCATTTTCAGCGGAGGGGACCCTGCAGCTGCCTTCTCCCAAGCCCTTTCCTCCGCCGTTCCCCGCGCATGCTCTGCACCACAGCTTTGCCCCTTCTCCCAGCACAGCGTGGCCCCAGCAGCGGTGGGTTTATCCCTCACTTCGCCTACGTGGCCTTTAGGTTGCACACAGCCTGTGGTCACACGTCTGACTGTTGACATTACTCCTATTGTTATTTATTTTATCTGTATCTATTAGAAGAGCACTGCTGAAAGCACACACACGCGTCTGAGGAGCTTCTAAATGAGGTTTAGGTATTGTAGCACGTAGCATGCCTCCCACCTTTCCTGTGTAGTAACTTCACATTGATGACCAGCCAGATCTGTAACGTGACCGTGGAGCAAGGTACGTGAGCAGCTGTGAGGGGTCCAGGACAGCAGGGGCTCAGAGGGATGTTGATGGCAGCAAAAGGATGCTTTGTAGTCTGTGCCGTTTCCTTCCTCCCCTTCACTACAGCTTTGTGGGCGGCTTTGGGGCCCTGTTTGCCAGCAGCCGCCGGGTTGGGTGATGGGGAGCCCCTGGGTGTCCTGTGTTGGGTCACAGGGAACGTGCCACCAGCATTGTTTCCTTCTGAGAAAGCCTGGGGCTGCCACTCCTGCCTCTGTTCATCCCTAAAGACTAAACCTTGAGGTCCTTCCCACTCCCACTGCTACTCGCTCCTTGCCGAGGGAACCGTCCTTTCCCTCCTGAGCATTAGCTGGAGCGCAGGATCACTTGGGCTCTTTGTGGCTGAGCAGAACAAGGGACTGAGGACCAGTTTGGGGATGTCACTCTGCGTCCTCTTCCACCTTCCCCGACTCGGTTGTACCTCTGAGCAACGGTGAGTCCCTGTTGTGTTTACAGAGGGATTTGAGCTGCTGTCTTTATTTATTATTTATTTTTACAACTGGAACCACCTTTCGTTGTGTTACTGAAGCGACTGACGCACAATGGTCTGTTTTCAGTACTGAATTCATTGTTATCCTTATGAAATAAAACACACAGAGGAAGATGCCCTGACAACACGCCAGCGTTGGCTTTTCTTTGGCTCTCAGCTGACTTCTACGTTCTAATTTTGGGTGGCTTGCAAGACATACGAAAGCAAGCTGCTGGTGTTGGATGGCTCCAAGGGGCACTTGCAGTTGCTTTCAAAGTTTCTGTGTCAGGAACAGAAAAGGAAGTTGGAGCTTCGTGGTATTTGGCTTATTGAAGGGAACCGAACAGTTCCCAGCCAGAACGAGAGCAGAAGTGAAGTTCTGAGTATCTTCATCATCAGGGTGTTCAGTATTGTTTGTATTGCTCCCCATTGCCTCAGTGCTTCACAGGGCTGCAGTTCCTAAATCCCATTTAACACCAGTAAGGCACCATTCCCTTAAAAGCACAGGAGGATTTTAGTGAGGGCTGCTCTTTTTGGATCACAAATATTATCATTGTAGATAATATTGGATTTGTATCGATAACTCAGCTGACGACTCAAGTACCTGGCATTAGAAGGGTTACTAGGAAATATCCTACCTCTGCTGCAGTATGTGCTGTCTCTGAGGTCTGAGCTGTGCCCTGTGTCCCTGTGGGATGCTCTGGGAGGGCAGAAGGTGAGGGAATGTGAGGTGTGCACCTCCAGGGACCACGCTGGAGGGCTGCCTGGGGCAGGGAGGGAAGCATCCAAGCATAGCTCAGAGATGCTAATGACTCCCAGTAAATGTATTGCCTGTTTTGGAAGCCAAAATTAACTGGCCTGCATCAGCAGAGGAGAGTGAGTGGACTGCTGAAGAGGAACAGGCATCATAGGTGATGTAAATTAAGAGTGCTGAGCTGCCAGGGTACTGCTACGGGCACAAGCCAGCCTCTGCCATTAAAAAGCTCTCTCCAAGCAACTGGGACTATAAACAAAGCTCTATGTCTTCTAATACAACCATGCAGAGTCCAAGGATCATCGTTCATTGCAAAATACATCGACTTCTCCATCTTTATTCCTCACAGTTGTCACCTTCCAAACTGGAGGAAGGCAGATTAAAACCCCTTGCATCTCTCAGTCACTATTTCCTGAAGCACAGCAGACAGTTGAGAATCTTCTTGTGTACCTGATCTTAGTGCCTGGGAGAAAGGAGAAATTAGCTACCAGGAGTCCAGAAAGGAACAAATTAGCTAAAAGGTGTCCAGGAAGCCATTTAAATTGTCCAGCAACGGAGACTTAGAGCAGCAAAACAGTACAGAAGCAGCTAGAAACAAAAGCATTATAGTTTACTAAAATGGCAGCTTCTAACTGGAAAAAAATTGGAGCATTTTGTCACTCACACTTTGAAGTTAATTTAAAAATGATTCTCCAGTAAAAAATATATATATATATATTAAATTGGGCAACAGAAAAAGCAAGAAAAGGTTGGAATGGTAACATTTTTGAGTTTTCTTTAAGGAAGAAGTTTGGGGTTCTTTGGGGTCATTTGTTTCCATGCATTCTTGATGCACCGTGCATGGAAATGGATGGGCCAGGCTGAGCCTCAGCCTCAGTGGCAGAGCTCAGACTTTACAGCTGACACTGAAGAATTCCCATTTGCAGCACAGTTTTGTCTCTACAAGCCTGAGACGCTTCCCAAAGAGAAAACTCGGTCAATAAAACCATGCTTGCATCCAGAGTGTCCCCTGCGAGTGCTGGTGAAACCCAGGGGTAACAGAACAAAACCTTTACAGCCTTGAGGGGATAAAACAAAACCCCAGCCCACAAAACCACGGAGAGAAAGAAGAGGCAAAGCTTCCCGTGAGTGCCTCTGGGCACGGCCAGCTGCGGTTGCTTCCAATAAACCATGGCCAGAATTTCCCAGGGCAGAGGCTGTGAATTGGGATGCAACACAGAAGATTTGAGCTCCGGGAAGCAAACGTGGGGGCTGATGCTGGTTCCCCGCCGTGGCTGTGATACATACTTGTTTCAGGGCCAGTTTTCCATGAGCTGGGATGGGGTGGATTTATTTGGTGGAAAAATCCCCACCCGTTTTGCTGTGCCGTGGGACCCGGCGTGTTGCCAGCAGGGGCTCGGTGCGGCGGCATCACTGCTGGGCACTCCTCTCCTGCACCCGGGGGTCCCTGCTCTGGCATGGCCAAGCAGCCTTTAGGGTGGCCTGAGGACGTGGACATGGAATCACAGAATTGTTTTGGTTGGAAAAGACCTTTAAGATCGAGTCCAACCCCTCCCCTCACGCTGCCGAGCCCATCACTAACCCCTGGCCCTCAGCACCTCAGCTGGGTGTCCTTAGAATATCTCCAGGGATGGGGGCTCCAGTGGGCAGCCTGTGCCAGTGGCTAACAACCCTCTCAGTGAAGATTTTCCTAATGTCCAATCTAAACCTGCCCTGGTACAACTTGAGGCTGTTTCCTCTTGTCCAGTTACTTGGGGAAGAGACCAACTCCCCACCTCACCACAACCTCCTTTCAGGCAGTTGCAGAAAGTGCTCCTGTCTCCCTTCAGCCTCCTCTTCTCCAGGCTGAACACCCCCAGCTCCCTCAGCTGCTCCTCATCAGACTTGCTCTCCAGACCTTTCCCCAGCTCCGTTGCCCATCTCTGGACACGTTCCAGCCCTTCAGTGTCCTTGTAGTGAGGGGCCCAGAACTGGACTCAGCACTCGAGGTGCAGCCTCACCAGCACCAAGTTCAGGAGGACAGTCACCTGGCCCTGCTGGTCACACCACTGCTGATACAAGCCAGGATGCCATTGGCCTTCTTGGCCCCCTGGGCACGCTGCTGGCTCATGGGCAGCTGCTGTTGTAACACCCCCAGGTCCTTTTCTGCCAGGCAGCTTTCCAGCCCCTCTGCCCCCAGTCTGTAGCATTGCCTGGGGTGGTTGTGGCTCAAGTGTAGGACCTGACACTTGGCCTCGTTAAACCTCCTACAATTGGCCTCAGCCCATTGCTCCAGCCTGCCCAGGTCCCTTTGAAGAGCCTCCCTGCCCTCAAGCAGATCTACAGACCTGCCCAGCTTGGTGTCATCTGCAAACTGACTGAGGGTGCACTTGATCCCCTCATCCAGATCACAGGTGTAGAAGTGGGCCACAAAGACATGTATTTGTGCAGTTGGATGTGCACGTACAGGTATATGGATGCTGAGCTTTCCACGTACCACACTGGATAAGCACACGTAACACCACACGTATGCAGGCACATCTATGATTTCTTTTAATCTGCAAATAAATGCTATAAAGCACTTTGAAGGATGCTCTGCCAGCTCCTGTGCCAGCCAGCAGGGAGGGAGCAGCTGCATCACCCTGCTTCCTGCTCTGTGGATTGTGCCTTCACAGCCTTGGCCCAAATAAAGGGCCCAAAAATCACATGTGATGTGACTCATATGCCTCTCACTTCATCTGCAGCTAAATGCCAAGGCTGCCAGCCCGGTGCAGCTGTGTGCAGGGATTCTCACCTGCAGGGTGTCTAGGGGACTGATAACAAATTAATGATGATAATATCCCTGCTTTCTGACACTGCTGAGGCTCTGAGGGCAGCACCGGGCTCTGCAGCCCTGCTGCATCCCCATGCTGACCCAGCACAGCTGCAGCCAGTGGGGAGGAGAAACAGTTGGGAGAAATGCTGCTGGGGGACCACCCCTGCTGCTTGGGAAATGCATTTAAGCTCAAGCTCTCAGCCCGGCTCCTTGATTGACACGTTTTGGCTGATGGGGGATGCTTCTGATGGACCTGCTCTCCTCGCCCAGGGATTGGGATGTGGTGCCTTGTCTGGTGAGGTCTCAGTCTGTTGGTTTGTTCTTTTTTTTCTTTTCAGGTTGCAAATGTAGATGAAAAATGTAACAAATAGCTCGTGGCAAAGTGAGATGTGGCTGATGCTCCTGCATGGGTAGCATCACCTGTCAGCACTGAAATCTCATCTTTCTGTGGACTGTTTTCCAGGGCCGTGTTCCAGCACTGAAAGTCACATCACCATGGCCAAACATGTAAACCCTGGGACATTCCCCTTTGGAAGTATAATAAGGGAGCAAGTGCAGGGAACATGAAGGGGAAAAAAAAAGACATCCTGCTATTCATAGCTTCTTTTAAAAATACTTTTACTTTGGCAGGCAGCTTTTGTTGCCACGTTTTAGCTCATGTTTATTTGTGGCTGGTGGACGGGGCATGGATGCTCAGAGATGTAATTTCATGGGAAGGGTGGTAAAAGTGGGTATAGGTCCCTTAGGATGGAGGAAAAGGGAGATGTACTTAATTGTGCCCTTGATTTCCCTTCTGAGTGTGTCTCAGCAGCTCATCTCTTGAGTCCCTGTGTGCCTGGGGGCAGAAGAGGATTCTGCAGAAGTGCAAGTACAGCAGGAATGACATAGCCCGGAGGCCACAAAGGTTGTGGTGAAGAGCTTTGTGACTCCCATGCTTTAGAAAGCCTTTGAGATCCTTCTGTTCCCCATAAACTGCCTGTCACAGGGACCAAGAGTTTAAACTTAAAGCTCTGTGGAAAGCAACCTGAGAGACAGGGATAATGTTACCAGCAAATCCTTCTTTGCGAGGTTGCAGGCAGAGGATGCTTCTGTCAGAGCCCTTTGCCAGCGCCTGGTTCCTAACATCCTGGGGTTGGGGTTCTTACCCTCCTTGGTGTTTTAATCTTTCCACCATAAGATAATTAACGAATTGAATCAGCAAGCTGAACAAGGCTTTTGCACTTGGGGGGCTGGTGATGTGGTATTGTTATGTACTGTAACATTGATTTATTGGTTTTGGATGTCTCCTTTGTTGGCTCAGACTGTGATATTGTCCCTGCTCTGCTTGTTTGTCTGTTTTCCAGCCTGCAAGTGAGCAGTCTAACGCTGGAGCCCCAGTTCTGGTCAAACCAGGAGTCGTTCTGTTGAGTTCAGTAGATTACTGTGAATTCAAATGGGATCTTGACAGCCCTGAGAGGAATTTGAGATCATTCCCTGAGTTTTACAGACTTTTTCCCTGTTGAGGCTGCATCACGCATGAGGACTCCTGTGACAACACAAAGTCTGTGAAACTCCATCCAGAGATGGCAAGAAGCTCCCAGACCTCGAGGGTGGGCTGCATGCTGCAGAGAGCAGGATGCTCAGCGTGACGGGGGAGTACAAAGATGCAGTTCCTGTGTAGGCAGAGCTTGTGTGAAAGCTGTGAAGCCGATGCGAGCAAGCAATGCAGGTGCACAGAGGAATTTGGATGTGCATGTAAAATGTGTGCAGGACTGTACCCACACGCCCCTTTAGGATGTGTTTTTCTGCATTTGTGCCCTTGGGCTTGCACCCAGCCCAGTTTGTGAGTGTACCAACGTGCCACGGAAAGCCAGAGGTGGATTCCTTGATGAGATTCCAGCTCCATTTCAGGTGCAAGCTGAATCCTGCAGTTGGCACAGCTGGGTGGAGGTGGCTGGGAAGGCTGCCAGGGCTCTGCATGCTCAGCTAATGTTACAGGGCAGTGGGGGAAACTGGGTGGCACGTCACAACCAGGGCTCCTTCGCATCCTTCCTGCACACCCTTTGCTGGCGGGTGGGAGGGGCTGGAGCTCTGGGCTCCCTGGGGTTGCATTGTGTTCACCCTGACCTGCCTACAAGGAAGTTGATAAGGAAAAGCTTATAGGAACAAAACCCCAAACACAACCCAAATGTTTACTGACAAAAAAAAAAAACATACCCAAACCCCTGCCCTCCCAGAAAACCCAGCACTAGTGCATTTAAGGTCACTGTGCCTTCATCTGCGGAACCACTGCTGAGCATGTTTGTAAACAGGGTCTAAATGTATGGGACTGTATGGGGAGAGCACTTTGCTGTGTGCTGAAAAAAAAGCCACCAAATACCCCTCCCCAAAACCCCCCAACATCCTCTTGCAAGATGCTCCCAGCCTGCTCCTTCCTGGGAGGGCACAGCGTATACTTGCAGACTTTGCTGGGCAGCAATTATTCTCTGGGGGATGCTTGCTGGGAAGCAGCTGTGTAGAGCAACTGCTCTGAAAAGCTGTTCCTTGGCTTTAGAGGAATTTTAAGCAGTGTCTGTGTTTCTGGCTGGGCAGAGGGGGCCCCTTCCTCACCTTCCCATGGCGGGTGACGCTGGGCAGCGCTGCGTGACGTTGCATGTTGGTAAGTGCCCGTCACGCGCAGATGCAAAGTGGTTCCTGGCCAAAAGTCAGTGGGAGGGGACAAAGTCTTCAATATTTCTTTAAGGCAGGGCACGGGTGGCTCTGCTGCTCAGCAGTGGAGCAGGAAGTTGCGCAGCCCCTGCTGTCTGCTTCTTCAGGCTTCTCCTTGCCAGGCAGGGGTGAGGAACTCAAGGCTCTGCGTGCACAGGGGCTGCTGGGCTGCTTTTCCAGCCAGGGAGGTAACATTTTAATCTTGGGGTGGATTTTTTTTTTTAATATATGGCAAAAGGTATAGAAGTTCCTGCAAGGAAACCAAATGCATCTAAATCAATGAAATAGCATATTCATTTCCTGCTGGGCAAGGGCAGAAACCATCCATGAAATGGTCCTTGGCTTTCCTGAGGGTGAATCCAGGTAAATTTATGCTTTGGCTTAATACCATAAGACTTTGCTGTCACTTTTTGGAGTTGCTTAGCTCATTTATTTGCAGTTCAGCTTTTCATACAATGGCTCCTGAAAGCGCTGGTCTCTCGAACCAGCCTTTGCGGTAGGGAAAATGGGTATTTGAGTTCCAGCTTTTCCAGATATTTGATTGATATAGATGGATCAGGCCCTGCCCGATTGACTTCTTCGTGTTGTGAAAAGCTTGGGAAAGGCTTCTGCCTCCGAACTGCTCGTGGAGGCAGGAAGGATTAAGGTTACGTCTGTGTGTGTTCCAGGTATCAGAGCAGGGACTTTCCAGGACTGTGCACGGGACTGTCATCCTAACCCGATGAGGAATAACCTTTTGTGACTTCCTGCTGTGCTCTCCACCCGAACACGTTGCTGAGGGCTGGCTTATTAAGTAACCTCCAATAAACCTGAGATAACAATTATAGCAAGAGCATCCTGGGGTGTCCCCTGGACGTGTCTGCTTGTGCTGAGACCAGACAGAAGTGGAGAGTACAGATGTCTAGGTAGGTGCTAAAGCCTTGCTTCCCACTGGGTCTTAGCTCTCTCAGTTGGCGCTGGCATTGCTGTCCCTAGTTGCCCCTCACAGAGTCCTGCAGGGCATCAAATGCAAATGGCAAGGTTTCACAGGCTAATAAAAGCAGATTTTCCTGTTTATTAATTAGGTGAAGACCACTAAGCCCTTACAACAGCAGCCTATCCTACTGAGCATGCTTCGTCAGCCAGAGCCAGAGTATCCCCTACAATGCAGACGATGAGCGTTGCACCTCTCCCATCCTTCCGTGGCATAAGCTGAGGAGCATCAGAGACACGGAGCCCTCTCTCCAACCATCATGGAGCCCGCTGCTCAAAGCAAGCAGGAGGCATCTCCCTCTTCCACCACAGAGACAGCAGAAGACCTTGCCTGCAAGTTAAATCGTGCTCTGAGGTGCAATGCAAAACAAGATGTGCTGGAGCTGCTGGAGAAAGGGGCAGATGTGAACTCCAAAGCGAGCAGTGGCTGGACACCGCTGCAGAGTGCTGTGCAAGCCAATGACGAGGAGCTGGTCCGGCTTCTGCTGGCCAAGGGTGCTTGTGTGCACGCCAGGAAGGACAATGGTGGCACTGCACTGACTGAGGCAGGGATAGTGGGCAACGTGAGTATACTGCAGCTCCTCCTCGATCACGGGGCAGACGTTAACGAGCACGACGACAACGGCTTCACAGCTTTCATGGAGGCTGCTCATTACGGGAACGAGGAAGCCTTGAGATTCCTCCACAGCAAAGGAGCAGAGGTGAATCTGAGGAGGGCAGTCGGCGAGGAGAAGGTGAAGCTGAATAAAGGAGGTGGGACAGCACTGATGGATGCTTGTGAGAAGGGCCACCTCTCCGCTGTAAAAGCTCTTGTCCAGGAGCTGGGGGCCGACGTGAACGCTCGTGATAACAAGGATAGGAACGCCTTGATCCATGCTCTCAAAGAGCATCACCACTCCATAAGCCGCTTCCTGCTGGACTGTGGTGTTGATGTGACCAGCAAAGATGAATGTGGGAAAACCGCCCTCATCCTAGCCGCTGAAATGCGGAGCCTTGACCTAGTGAAGGCTTTGTTGGAGAAGGGTAAAATTGACATTGATGATGCGGATGAAGAGGGCAACACGGCCCTGATGGTGGCTGTGAAACAGAATGATTACGACATAGCAGAGCTGTTGTGTGAAAGCAAAGCAAGGACTGACGTTGGGAACCTTATCGCTGTGGCCAATACGAACCGTGCCCCCAAAATGGTGCGTCTGCTCTGCCAGCATCATGCCAAGCTTGTTCCAGAAACCCTCCAAGACTGGGAGCCAAACAGCAAACGCTGGAGGGAGCAGCTGAAAGATCTTTACAGAATATACCGGCCGATGATTGGCAAGCTGAAGGTATTTCAGTACGTGCGGCAGAGGATTCAGGGCGACGTCTACCTGGGGCTGCACGGCGGGACTGAGGTAGCCGTCAGAATAAGCCGCAGCGCAGAGGGTGAGAGAGAGAAGAAGTTCTTTGAGCAGTGTGGTAACTGTGAACATCTGCTGAAGCTCTTCCAGTTTGAGAAGTCAGGAGGCTGCATGTACTTGTGCTTCCCCCTCTGGGAGAAAAACCTCGAAGAACACTTGCAGGACCCAGACGGCCAAATGGATCCCAAAGATGCTCTGAGGATGATCTTCCAGGCGGTGAGAGAGCTGCACTCCCTTGGATTCGCTCACCAGGATCTGCGTCCCAGCAACTTTCTCATAGGTTATCTTTTGCTTTCTCAGCGTTTTCGTTTTGTTTTGTTTAGAGGAGAAGAGGCTGCACAGATGTCTTCGCAGGACGGAGTGTCTGTGGCGTCAGCTCTCCGCTTTGAATAAATACAGATGGGTTCATAGCCAGCCACAGAGGAGGGAACACACCTTTATGTGTCTCATTAGCTCTGCCCTCCCTTCCAGGGCTTTGGAAGCAGATTAACCCACAGTAGAGGTTTGTTTTCTACAGAAGGGGCCATCCAGAAGTCAGTGACAGACCATGTCAAGGAGGCTCCTTCCTTGGAGCTCTTCAAGACCCATCTGGACACGTTCCTGTGTGACCTGATCTAGGTGGAACCTGCTTCTGCAGGGGGGTTGGACTGGATGATCTCTAGAGGTCCCTTCCAACCCTGCCATTCTATGTTTCTGTGATTTGTTAATGACTTCTCTTATTTCCTCAGATTCAGGTGGCAAAATTTACTTGACGGACTTTGATAATAAAAGAAAGTCAATTGAAGGTGGAAAAGAACTTGTAGACTCAGATTTAGAGGTAACTTTGCTGCAAATCAATGTATGGTTCAAAATGTCAGGCTCTCGCTGCTGTTTTCTGTTGCTGTGAATCTTAGGGAAAGCTTTCCTGCCTCCTCAACTAGAAAACACCTTGAGTTGGGAAAGGCCACGTGACAACAGACACTGCGTAAGAATGAGAGTGATTAGGACGCAAGGCTGGGGCTGGTGATGGGATAACCCCAGACACCCTGCGAGCGTGATCGTGGTGCCTGTCTGTTCTCTCTTTGTGCACACAGCTTCCAAGTTTGTGTGTGTATTTGCACACCTATAGGCGCACACTTGCAGTCTGCTCCTTTGGGAGTACTAGTCCTCTTCCACTGGGCAGGGAGTGTCGTGGGTCTGGCATGTGAGCAGTGATGTGTTTCCTTGCAGAGTCTCAGGAGGCTGGTGCTGTATGTTTTAACGGGGGGTAGGAAGCCCCTTCAGCAAGTGAGTGCTGAGGATTTGCCTGCTGATTCCCTGGATTACGAGGAGGCTCTGGACCTTACCAGGAGCCTGGTCTCTCGTGATGGACGAGGCTTGGAAGGTTTGAGCAAACACCCCTATTTCTGGAGCAAACAGACGTAAGTCCTGGGAGTAGAAAGGAAACGCTCTCGGAATGGGATTGGGCTGTGGCGCTGGGAACAGCGATGGGCTGTTGCCACTAACAAAGCTCCTCATTCCACAGCAGGTTCAAGTTCCTGAAGAGTATATGGAATAAAATCAAAGACCTCGACAATAAAAATGCTGTTTTTCAAGCTGCAGAAAGTTGTCCTTACCCACAGTGGACCGAGAAGGTAATGTTCTTCCCTTTGGCTTGAGATGAGGTTGGAGGTAGGCATTTAGGCAGAAGCTTTTTCCTGAGTGTTGCACAGGCCTTGTTTAAAACCATACCTGGAAAAAGCAGCTCCATGCAAACACAGGTAGCTGAGGGAAAAACTGTTAAATCATCTAAGCCGTGTAGTTGCAATGCACCAGACCAAAGGGAGAAGGAGCTCTCTAAGCCCGGCTGGTAGTGGGGAATGGTCATTATACAATTAGCTGGCAAACCTTCAAGGATGTTTGGTGGTGACCCCTTAAGACAAGGACCTCTGGCCCTTGACACCAGCAAGTTCCTGGCTCCAAAGCAGCGAGACCAGGCCTGCTTTCGCAGGTAGCAAAGGAAGGCATACTGCATCGTTTGAGATCTGACAGCCTCCGTTCAGCACGGCAGCCCATGTGCTCCTCCCGACAGCAGCACAGTTGCATCCAGACTCCCGAGTCCCTCCTGCCATCCAGGCACATGCATCCAAATCTCCTGTGCCATGTGTCTTAGTGTGAACGTCACCCCTTGGCAAGGCAGGAGAGGAAACACTTGGCAGAGTCAGGGGGGACTGTGTGGTGTGTGCCTTGCAGAGTGCATTCCCCTGCTCGTGTCAGCAGATGTGCTTTCAAGGGTCACAAAGTTTACTTGTGCGAGGCGATGTCCCTGCAGAGGGGCAGTGGCTGTGCTGCCTGGAGGCAGATGTGCTGCTCTCGTGGGCTGTGAAAGGCAGAGAATAATCCATGGGCCTTTTTTTTTTTTTCTTTTTCCAGATTGACAGACAGGTTCTGTATATCATGGAACATCCCAAGACGGGACAATCGTACAAATACAGAAATAACATCATTAACCTGCTGAGGTTTATCAGAAACCTGGATGAGCACCCAGATGCCCGGTACGTGCATCTGCTGCTGCCGTAGGTGCACTGCAGAGAGCAGCTGGGTATCTGCAAGTATCAGTGAGTCTGAGAGCAAAACCTTCTTCAGGTGGTTTTCTAGAGGGGTGAACACAAGCCTCATGTCACAGGGCCTGTCTCCTCTGGGAGCACGGTAGGGTCACAGCAGCAAGCAGTCGAGTCAGCCCTCAAACATCCCCTTCCTGAAGGTCAGAAAGGGAAGTTAAGCTCACGGGATTAGACCTCGGATTTTGAAGCACAGTTTGACTCCCACATCATCTCCTGCAAGTGAACATGCTCAAGCAGGGCTTTCTGTTCCAGAGAGATAGCAGCAGCTTCAGAGAACTGGGGGGAGCTCCCTGCTCACCCTTGCCTTTGCAGAGCAGCCTGTGGGTTGGAGAGGTGTCTGTGACAGCTAAGGCAGGTCACAGCCCTACAGCAGAGGGCACCATGAACGCGTCCTTCTGGGCTGTTATTTTGGCTGTGGGCTGATATTTGTTGCTATAACCCCCAGGAAGGTTTTTAGATCACTATTTGTATCATCCTTTATACCTTTTGAAAAACCTCCTTTATCTACCTTAATAGTATTTCCAAAGTGCTGATGCTTACTGTGCTGAAGTGCTTTGAGACACGGGTCAGGAAGCCTTGGTCCTGTCACAGGGCCCCTGTTAGGAGATCTTCGTTCCTAAAGACCTGCCAGCCTCCAACCCTCTCTAGTCACTGGGCACTTGCACTTGGGGTTAGGGCTCCCAGTGATGGTTTCACTGAGGCTGGTGGCCAGCACTGCTCTTCAGTGAAGATGCAGGTGGGATGAGGCATGTGGAGATGCTGGAGGAATAGGCAAGAAATGGATGGAGAAGCTTAGGGAAGGTGTAGAAAAGCTGCAGATTTCAACACAGTGGCTGTGTTGTCTGACATGGAGCAGCTTGTTGTGTGCAAGGGGGGAATCAGGTCACCCTGGCCGCTCGGTTCCTTGGGCAAACTTTAAAGATTCGTTTTGGATTTGCTCTCTTTCAGGATCAGCAGCAGAATAGGAGACCATGCAGAGTATTTCTTGAAGCTTTTCCCAGCTCTTACCATCTACACCTACAACGCTCTGCGCCAGAACCCCGAGTACCGTCACTTTGCGGACGCGCAGGACCCGTCTCTGTAGGACGCCGTCGCTCCCTGTCCCGTGTCTGATCCTACCCTCACCGCCTACTTTTATTCCCTGTTTCTTCAGCTGCGAAAGAGTTGAAGGGAGGAAGGAGCTGAGAATGCGCTGGGACAGAGCATGAGGGACTCAGACTAAGAAGTAAAAGCTGTTTGGCGAGTGTTTGGTGTAACAGCCGTGGATTTTGGAGGGGAAGGGAGTGCCAGCCCGGGCTACCCTTGCCTGTCGCTGTGCCTCTCAGTGTATCTGCCTCTCTGAGGTGGGGATCAAGGGCTGAGCCTTATGGAGAGCAGGAAATATGGGTCAGCCCCCATATACCCAATGCATCTGGGAGGCAGGAGAAGAGCTCAGGCATTGCCAGGCAACGTGGGGCTCTCTGATGAAGGAAAAAGAGTTCAGGCTGCCTTCTGAGGACACTTTTCCCTACAGTTTGCACTGAGGAGCCGCTCATCTACCTCTGGGAAGACATGGTTTCTCTCTTTTTGGTCTTTTTTGAAACACAGCAGCCAGAAAATGAGATGCCTAGGCAATGGTCTGGCTGCAGAGTTGCCCTTGGCCTGTTATCCCCCTGATGTGTCAGAGGCACACTCAGCCCAGCCTGCTGGGACCCGGACAACTGCTTCTGGGGGACCTGGGAGACGTTGCACAGGGAATGCACGTAAGCAGCAACAATCCCACAAAACTCTGCTGCTGTGAGTAGCCCTGACTCACCTGAGAAAGGTCACTGACGTCAAAGGGACTGCAGGGACTGGTTCCTCCTGAAAAGGACAAGCTGTGCTGTGGCAGGTTGCCTCTGCAAGGCAGGGCTGCAGGGAAGCACTCCCGCTCTTTGAAAGGCTGTCACTGCCCTCCTGCCAGACCCAGCTCCTTCCCACAGCGCTGGTGCCCATCCAGCTGTAGCCTGCAGCCAGTGCAGGGCTTTGATATTGGAGGCTGGGTGGCACAAACTCACTTCTGAAATCCTGCAGTGTGTGTCTGGTTGTGCTTACATGTTTCTCAGCTAACACTCTGATTTGCACAATGATGGCATGTTGCTCACAGAGAGAGGTTTTTTCCAGCCTTTCAGTTGTCCTATGGAGAAGCAAAGTGGAATAAACTTACCTGGAAAGCTGACTCTGTACTCATTTGTGAATGAGGCTCCTCCATCCTCTCTGCACAGAAAGAGAGAGTCTGCAGGGCTATAAAACACCCAAGAGGCTGAGATTTTTGGCCTTTCCATGGAGATGCCTCTTGTTTGTTTAGGTAAGGCACTGGATAGGTTTGTCATTGCTCAGATGAATTGTTTCTGGCCCATATGGGTATCTGATGGGAAAACAAAATGTTAGGAAGTCTTGTCCTTGGAAGCAAGTTGTCTCTTGTGAAATTACGTGCTGAGGGTGGGGTGGTTGGCGTTATTTTTGTGGAGGGAGGGTGTTGTGGATAAGTTGAGGTGCCAAGATGAGCGTCAGTGGTTGCACACGTGGGTTTGTGTACATGTAAAACTCTGAGAGTAGATGTGTTTGACTTGTCTCCTCTGCAGCTGAGTAGCTGCCAGAACGCATCATTGAGCCCTGCACATCTGTTCAGCTGTGTGTGCTTATAGGTACCTGCAAACCAACAGGCTTTGCTGTGCTCAGGTTGGCTTGTAGACTGCCACACACCGTGCGCTCAGGGCTCCTGAGGGCCAGCCTGCATCAGTGACCCTGGCTCAGAGCAAAGGTCCTTCTGATGCTCTGGGGGAACCTTCCAATAAGAAGACTTGACCATGCAATTGTTGGTGAGGTTCCATTAGAGAAATGCAACCAGGAGAATGTGGACTCCTCTTGTGCCCATATTTTTTATTTTATTTATTTCCAGGCTGAACAGCCCCAGGTTGTGCAGCTTTTCCTGGTAAAGGTGGCCTGGGGAGCTGCCAGAGTCAGTGCTGCTTGATGTGCTGATGGCTTCTAGCATCAGTGCCCATCTGGGAGGTGCTGCCTGACTTTGCCTTGTACAGGGCTTGCAGACCGTGCACGGAGCCCAAGGGCACGCTGATTTGGCCCTACATGCTCCATTCCCCTCCAGTCGTGCCTGTGCTCTGCCTTCTTCCTCTGCTTCTGCTGGGTGACCCCAGGGGCAGCTGGCTCACCCCAATGTGATGGGATCAGGTGCTCCCCATCCTGTCACTTGCATGCTTGCCTACACAGGGATGGCCCCAGGTCAGTGTGTCTCATTTGCTGCACTGAGAGGGGGGGAAAAAAGAAAACCCCGGATTCCATAGAAGCAGTGAAGATTGCTCTGAGCTGTGGTTTTGCTGTGTTGAGCTTCAGGCAGGTGTCTGAAGCTGCCTAGGGACTGGGCTCAGCTGGACTCAGGCTGCAGAGCCTGGAGTGTTAATGCAAAGCACACAAAAACACAGCCAGCTTTTGGGGCTGAAAGCTTTTGGAGCCCAGTTATAGCACAAGAAGCAGTTTTTGAGGAGCTGGTCGCAGTTCAGGTTGTAGGAGTGGCAGCAGCGTCCCGAGTCCTTCATTCACAGGAGCGTTCTTGGACTTTGGATTTGTTTGGTTTTTCGGTCCTGCAGAAGCAAAGTGTTGCTCATCACAACTGACAAACCTGAAACGTGTCATTGCCTTAAGTGCACCTGTGTTGTTCCCAGGATGCAGCCTCCTAGGATCTGAGGGTTTAAAAGTAGCTCAAAATAGCTGAGAGCTTGTGAGGGTGTTGTCAGAGGTGAGCTGTGATAAAGGTCATGGTCTCTTCTTCATGAGGTCCAAAGAGCATTTGGGGTTTGTGCAGCTGCCTCGTGACGAGGCAAAGCCACTCTGACTCAGTTTCACCCAGGGAAAAGGAAGGTCTTTGGTATGACTTGGTTAGTGCTTTATAAACACAGTTTTTAAAGACACTGTGCTGAGGCCCTGGATTGGGTATCAGCTGGTTTTGGTTGCAAAATTGACTGGGGCTAAAAGGTGACACTCTGGCACCATCTTGCCAGCCAAGGACAGCTGAGCAGTAAACCAGGTGAGTTCTCTCAGCCTTATCACCCACAAGAGGGATTTAATTTGCATGGAAAGGGTGAGAGGAGTTGAGGGGAAGGCGTAAGTCATGCCGAGCAGGAGAAAGTGATTCCAGGCTTTGGTGAGAAGCTCAGTTCCCTGGGCAGCAGGGCTGGAGCAGCTCCTACGGTTGGGTGGTCTTTGAGGAGTGCCTTCCTTGGGCAAAGCATTTGCTGTGACTGCTTTCTGGCTTTAAACACCTTTCAAATTTCTTGGGAAGACCTCAACGATGATTTGGTGCTGTGCTGGGTCACAGCTATGGACAATGCAGTCTTTCACAGATACAGTGTGAGGAAGGAGACTGTTATGTGGAGAAGGGCATCTCCTCGGATGGACACCCATGTCCCTGCTATAGCTGCAGAGCTGCAAGCTGCTGTGCTGTTACCAGGCAAGCTGAAGGATGCTGTGAGTTGCTTTATTTTTAGATCTTACTGCTGATTCAGTGCAAACTATGCAGTGTGTCTGGGTTGCTCAGCTTCCTTGGAGCCCATCTCTGTCCTGCTTGGTGTGTTATAAAGTCTGCTCTTACTTGGAAGTCTGTCCTGCCCTTGGTTCCTGCAGGGAAGGGAGAGATGTTGCATTAGTGGCTGCTGCTGACAGAGGCAGGATGCAGGTGATCAGCGAGGAGCACAACGATCACATCCTCCTGGAGAGGATGCTGAGGGCATGGAGGGGTGCAGCAACTGGGGCTTTGGTGTGGCTGTGAATGGAGGTGATGGTGGCGATCAGCTTCCTGCACAGACCACCCTCCCTGCCACCCAAATGGCATTTGGGATTTAAGAAGAGTCATAGTTCTGCTGCTTCAGGTGCTCGTGCTGGTGTGGTCTGGGGAAGGAAGATTGCCTCTGTGACCACCTACCTGCTCTGTGGGTCAGAGGGCAGGCTTGCTGAGTGAGAGCCCTTCCTCAGGCTTTCGTCTGAATCTGAGAAAAACAATGTGAACAAACATCCACCATCAGGGACTGGTGCAGGAATGCCTGAAGCTCAGCTCCCATCCCAGCAGCCAGAGCTCCCCTTGAGAGCAGGAATGCCCCTTTCAGCACTGGCTCACCTTTATCCTCCTCCAGTGGCTTTGTTTCCTCCCGGGGCTGAGGCAGCAGGGTCTGGATCCCTTTTGTGAGTGTGAAGACAATGACAGTGTGATCACCTGGAGGGACAGAAGGGATGAAGTGGTACTGAAATGGATGGCAGATGAGGGAGGACAGCGGGATATGTTGTCCCCTTTGGCTCCCATGGGGCTTGTAGGGAGGGCAAGGAAGGGTGGCTGAGCAAGGACAGGAATTACCAGATATGTTTGATCCCAGAGCAGCTTGGGGGCTGTATGGATGTTAAGGAAGGGTAGTTGAGCAAGGACGTGAGTTATCTAGATCTCCTTGAGCCCAAAGCTGTTTGGGGGGCTGCGGGGCAGGGGTGACATGTCCACCCTGGCTCTGCTGCAGGGTCAGAGGGTCCTGAGGGCAGACAGGAGGCTTGTGAGGAAATGGCTTTTGGAGAGATGGGGCCAGATGTGTGCACAGATGTGCTCCTGGCTTTGTGCACGGGTGGGCAGCTTTCCCCCAAAAGATGCTCGATCGTCATGAAGTGTTTCATGCCCAGTCTCAGCAGGACGGGCTCTCAGCTCTCCATCGAGGCACAGACAGTGCCACAGTGACGCCTGGTGATGGGAGACTGACTCAGGTCCTGCATCTTCCCAGCCCTGCGCCAAGCAGCATCCTCAGAACGAGGGAGAGAGAGGCAAGGCTTGGGCAACGGGAGGCTTCCTCTGGAATTGCAGGGGCTTTTCTTATCGACCTTTGCTGCCTTTTAAAGACAGCAGAACCAGTTTGCCCCAGCTGAACAGCAAGCTTTTAATCTAAAGGGCAGAAAAGCAAGAGCCTTAGATAAAGGTTGTTGGTGAAAGGGTGCAGAAGAGTTTCCTGAGCAGAAGGTGGTGTGAGCATTAGTGCAGTCAGAAGCAGCAGCTGTTTTTGTGTTGCTCCTCTCTGACAGCCAGGGCAGCCTGTGGGTTGTCAGGAGCCTGCCCTTGCTGCACCTCACGGGTACAGTTGTGCCCTACCAAAGCACGCTGGCATCTGCCCTCCCTGCTCAACCAGGCTGATGCTACCAGCCACACAGGCCAGGGCAGGAGAAATGGGGCAGGTCTGAGAGATCACTCATCTCTTCCCAAGGCACACCACCTGAGCTGGGGGATTTTATCTGCCCAGCTCTGCTTATTTGTCCCTGCAAGGTGCTGTGGTGTGGGAAGAGTTGCCTCTGGGACAATCACTGTGGGATTAATATCCATGTGAGAAAGATGACAGTCTTTCCTACTCACCTGGAGCTGTCTCTCCAGAGCAGCACCTCAGTGCATTCACACTCTGAGGCTCTGTGGAGTTAAATTTGGGCTGTGCAGGGCAGCAGGGGGGCTGTCCTAACCCTTGCAAGAGGCTGCACTGATTAAATGTCTGTGTCTTCCCACGTGTTTTCCTGAAGACCTTGGCAAACGTGTGTCTTAGTCCCAGATAACAAAGCAGGTAGCTCCTGGCTAACAGGATGCTTCTGTCTCACCTCTAGCTGGGAATACACACGTGATGGTTTAGGGTTTGTCCTTTTTATTCTTTCTTTCTGGTGGCAACAGGCTTTTGCATTAAACCAGCTTTGTCTGAGGAAGCCCTAGCAGTGCAGTGAGGCTCTGGGACGAGGTGGAGACCCAAAATGAACTTTGCACGTTATTCAGTGCAATGCCTCAGGTGTGGGGTGGCTTGAGCTAGCAGGCATGGCTTGGTGGCCTTGGAGCACACCAACACAAGGGTTCTGTTCATCCAGCTCAGCCAAGGAGCAGCTGCCTCTAGGTATTGGAACCCCAGAACTCTGCTGATGGTTTTTTTTTTAGCCAGAACTTGACAGTGACAAGTGACAGGGAGCAGAACACTGGCTTGCTGACACCCACTCTGCCGTCAAAGCAAGATTTGGATGTGCCTATTTTGGTTTCCCCTTTAATCAAATACCAATTAGGCAATTTCCAAACGAGCATTCAGCCAAAGAGCCGGGTTGTCAGGCAGACTGACAGCACTGAGCACCACTTTCTCAGTGGTGCATTGAAACTAAACACGATAGGTGGATGAGGAAGGAAAATCACCTTCCTTTTCCCTCAGGGGTGGTCCTGGTGAGTGTCACCTCAAATCCCCATGAAGCTCATTCTCCATTCCAGATGTGCAAAGCTCCATGTCATGCCACTGAGCCTGGTGGCTCTCCTTTCCCTGCTCCCATCTGACTTCCACCCCAAAAGGTTACTTGCTTTTGTTTTGTTTCAGGGTATGTGTGAGAGTGTTTTTAACTTGGTGATTGCAGTAAAGGAGGGATGCGATAGCCTTGTGCTCCCAAAGCCTCCGCACTCCCTTCTGTGTTCCCCAAACACGCTGCTTAAAAACCCACCAAACATTTTTGATGGAAACGAATGATTTTGAAGATGCTTCATTTTCCAACAGGCCTGCAGCACGTATATGCTCAAAGCTGTGTGAAGGGACCAGTTTGGGCCTATGAAGGGGAACCTTGCGGGATATGAAAAACCCAGGTTGGAGGTTTTGCACTGGAAAAAACAACCTTGAGGATAAATGTGGTGAAGGAGGACAGGCACTCAGCTTACTTGGTCTGTAGATCTTGGATGATTCAGGGAAGGGTTTCGTACTGGTTGAAGAGATTGGCACCTGGTCCTTCACAGGGACCTTGAAGCTCCTCATCACCTTCCAGGTGCAGAACCTGCATGAGAAATGCTGAAGACAGCAAACCTCCAAGCAGATAGCTGCAGGTGAGCTCCTGGGGAGTGTCTCACCTGCATTTTCATGGTGGTGGAGGAACAGATATCTAGAGAAAAAGGCTGGCATCCACAGAGAGAGGGGAGATAGGTACCTTCTCCAGAAGTACATCAGGATGGGGAAGATGGTGACCTTGGCTCTGTGGTAGAGGACACGGTTCAGTAGCCCCTTGGAAGATAAGCTCCAGATTAAATTCCTCTGTTCTTCAGAGATGTTTACCTGGCCATAGAAGAGACCTTGCTTAACCAAAGCAGTCTGTGGCACTCCTGATGGGCTCTAGAGGCACGTTTGTCCCCTTGGCCCCACCTGGCATTTCAGCAGTCTCTAAGAAGAGACACCAGTGACGTTCTGACTGACTGTCGCACACACAAGGGCAAGTTTCCCACTGGATTTCTGAGGAAAGCACCGTGCTGTGCTTTTCAGAGGGAAGGTAGAGCCATGGCTGCTGCAAGAAGCAGCAGTGGAGAGGGAATGATGGTGACATTGAGCTCTGGAGAGTGAAAGGACTGAATCAATGGCATGCAGCACCCATCCTGGTGCTTCAAGCCCTGGTGTTTCCCCAGAAAGTAGGAGATTTAACCATCTCCTTGTCTGTTTTCAGTCTGTCTGGGTGAACTGCTAGTGGGTCTGTGGTAGGTCCCAAGGAGAGGTCCCAAGCCCTGTAGCATGCTCTGAAGCTTCACAGCACGCTTTGCTGGAGCAGATCCAGCCCTCTGCCTGCTTCCTCTTTCCCCACATCTGCTTGCAGCTGTGATGCTCTTGAGCAATGAGCAGCATTCACCCTTCCTGGGTGGGTCCTGTGATCTTACCCTCAGCTTGGGGGGAATATCAGAGTTCAGGAAAAGCTTGCTGATGATGGCAACTTTCTTTCTGAGAAAAGCAACTCTCTTTTCTGACCGCATGTTACGGGCTGCCAGAGCTTCAGCTGCATCAGCCAGCCTGGAAAACCTGCAAAGGCATCAGGTGTCTTGCTCAGAGACCAAGTGATCTTGGCTGTGAGGCTCAACAATCGTGTTCTTGCTTAGCTTTGGTATTTACTGGGCCAGGAAAAGCAATCCACAAGGTGTGGAAGAGTGAAACGGGAGGGATGAAAAGCCACTTCAGGAAAAGAGGGGAATTGAAGCCTGGTCTTGTGGGGGTGTGCTGAGCACCAGGCACTACCTGCAAGGATGGGTTTGGGCCAGAGCCAAGGGTGGTATTTGAGCACTGGATGGAAAGGGAACTTACTTGTCAATCTCCAGGTAAAAGTTGAGGTCATCGACCAGGAAGTTGACGGTAACTTTGCGGCCGTTAAACAGGAGCCGTTTCACCAGCAGCAGCTCTTTGCCACAGGGTGTCCTGGCAGAGCTGGAAGTGCCACTGCTCTGCATTGACCTGGCAGGCAAGTCTGAGAGAAGGGAAGAGCTGTATTGTGTCCTGCTTCTCCCAGTCCTGAGTTTGAGGCCAGCTGGGCACCTGGTGCTGAGTACTGCCTGCTCCTTTACCTCCCCTGTGTTTGCTTTACCTGCGGGTGATGTCCTGAGGGTCTGTCTATCTACATGGACTACTGTTGTCCTACCAGGGAATTCAGACCCATCTGGTGTGCAGCCTTCCCTCTAGCTTAGAACCATCCTCCACACACCCACCTCTTTGCACCCATGGAGTGCTTATGTTCATTGGTTTCTTAGGGAATGCCCACAGTACATTAGATCAAGAGCCTGCTGGTCTGTCAGGTCAGAAGCAGGTAACTAGGGAGAAGGGAAGGTACAAATCTGTGTTACTTCCCCCATAGACAATATTCTCCAGCTTTCAGAATTTTCACTTCCAAGGATCTCTTGATCTAGATGGGGTTTCTGTGCATCCAGCAGTTTTGGTGGATTTCTCTTCTCACAGCTTTTCCCAGCCTTCCCTCGAACTCGTGTGTAGACTTTCAGGACCTGCATCCTTTGGCAAAGCCCTCTGTAGGTCAGCTCGCTGTTGCATCACAACCCATTTCCTTCAGTTTATCTTTTGCCCTGTGTCACCTGAGTGCCTCCTGCTTTTTTTTTGGTCAAAGGGACGCAAAGTCGCATCTACGTTATTGCTTGAGAGAGATGCAACAGTATCATGGGGGGCACCCACGTCACAAAACCAGATCTTGCATGATTGTGTATTTTTTGCACAATTCTGGCCCTCATTCAAAACTCCATCACCTAAGTGTGCAGGAATCTGCAGGGCAGCAGGTGGCATCCTGAGACACCCGCTCTCTAGCTCTTTATATGCCTCCAGTAAACTAAGTCAGTGTACGGGGATGGGAGGTGAGCCATAGATTCCCTTCATTCACCTCTCTGCCTAAATGCAGGAGTGTCTCGGGGAGGGAAGGGTAGTGATAGGAGCCTTAGCCATACTTTCCTCCTTGTTCCCTCGTTCCCGACGGAGAAAGTCCTCAAACTCTGCGCGGCGTTCGGCGTTGTTCATCTCCCTCCGGAACTTGCAGATGCTCCTGATGATGTGGTGGATGGCACACCAGCCCTGGCTCTGCAGAAACGCAGCCCAGCTTGTGTCAGCCAGAGGCACGGCCCCCCCAGGAGCCAGCCCCTGGCTGCAGCACTAGGGCTGCTCCCAGACACAGTCTTCTCGTTTGGACCTGCCGCTATGAACTGGGGCACCAGAGCCCGGGCTTGGCAGTGAGGGGTTTGTAACCCAGATACCATCTTTGCTTTCCTGTTTTCCTTCCCTTTCGCTGGTGGTTACAGGTGACAGTGTGAATCATTTGGCCAGTCCTGACCAAATTTGCATGAGGCAAGACTCCAGAGCCTGCAGGAGTGAGCTTTTAGCTGTCAGCTGCCTTTTTGTCACTCTGCAAGTCTGACCCCTCTCACCCCGTTTATGTGAGCACGGCTTTACCTGCAGCATCTCTGTTTCTTGCCTGGACAACATGCTCAGCCTGCCAGCAGAGAGGGCCTTTCCTTACCGACTTGCCTCTGGTGAAGTTCCCCATCCCATGCCTCAAATGGTCAGACTGCTGTGACTCGCTCGGGGGAAACAGCTCCTGGTACTCTTCAAACCTGCCAGGTGGGAAATCAGAGAGAGCATCAAGGGCAGCCAGACACAGGAGGAGGGCAGTGGTTTGGTGGGGGGGGGGGGAAGCAGCTGACAGAGATATCTTTGGGGTTGGGGATCCCACTGGGCTTCTGTTCCTGGAGAAAAGGGACAGAAGGCTGGATCCTGTCCCTTGGGCTCTGTTCTTGCATGTAGCAGGCTTGGGAGCATCTGTTCTGCTCTTTCTAGTGTACATCTTCCTCCAACCCAGCACCCTGCAAACCCAACAGTGAGTTGGTAGCTATGGAACAAATCTTGCCAGCCTTCCAGGGGTAAATGTACCAAGAGTTTTCCTGAGGTGAGAGCCTGGCTGGGATTTCAGAGCATTGGCTGATAGCTGGTAAGGAAAGACACTTGTAGCAGTTGCTGTCTGTCACCTTGGGGTTCCCATGGGAAGGATGAGTTTGTGTGACCACTGGGCTTAGGAATCAGCTCAACCCCAGTCCTCACCATCGTTTTTCCATTGCCTTCTGGACAAAGAGCTGTGCTGTCACCAACATGAAGGGGCTGACCACTTCGGCCTCCTTTATTTCTTTGATGATTGAAGTGTGACAGTCCAGTAGCTCCTCTGAAAGAGAAGTGTGGTCACTGTGTGCCCCTGACAGCCACCCCCAAGCCGCAATGACCTCTCTTCCCACCCTTACATCTGCAAGCAGAGCCCTGTCCCATCCTTGCCTGCCCTGTCTGCTCAGTTTGGTTGTCTCCTCCCTGTTCCCTTCTATACTTTGGAATATGTGCTTTCTATACTTGTATTTCTGTACAAATTGTGCACTTTGGGAGTGAAGCTGTGATTCCAAGAGCATCTAAAGGAAGCAAGATAGGGAAGAGCTAATTCTGCCACTGCAGGAACTGCACGGTGCAGGTTTTGGTCAGTAGATGCTGCCAGAGAGGAGGTTGTCAGCCTAGAAATGTCAGTGGTGGTGGAAGGCCTCAGCAAACAGATGTTCTACTGGAAGGGAAAAGAGAATCAGCAGGTCTCTGCAAGAGGATATAAAATCTGCACCCGGTGCCCAGGTCAAGGAAAAGAGGTTTTCCCCATGAATGGAGCAAAGTGCAGGGCTGGGAGGACACCTACCAGCTGGGATTTCAGCATGGAAGTATTTTCTGACAATGCTGTCCATGAGGGATTTCTTTGTCTTGGGGTTGGTCTCTGCAACGAGCTTCTCCACAGCCATCCAGAAACACAGCGGCTGCTCGGCCCGGCGCTCCTTGAGGAACTGCCTGAAGAACTGCAGGTGGGCAGGGTTGTGCAGGACTTTCACAAAGTGCCTGGAGAGGAGGAGAAACCAGGAGCTCTGATGTCTGTGCCACCAGTGACGTTAGAAAAGAGCCAGGACCTCTGCGCTTGCCTCTCCAACAAGAGAGATGCCTGAAGAAGAGCTAAAAACGTGTGGATGAGTAATGTGTGAGATGTGTGAAGCTAATGGGCCTGTAAAGGTCCCCCCTCCTTGTCTGTCTTGCCCATAGAATCATTTAGGTTGGAAAAAAAACCCTTTAAGAACATCAACCACTGAGCTGTTGGGGATCCAAGGAGAGGTTCTCCTGATAATCGGTTTCTTTTCTGCCATAGGTGGGCCTGCCCAGCAGCTCTGCTGTCATTCGTGTATCCAGAGGAACTGGTCTCAGCCTGAAGAAGGATCAAGGAGAAGGCAGTAATTTGGGTCTGGGATGGAGGCAGCCCTACAGACAGCAGAGGAGGGAGGCAGGTAAGGGCTGGGTACCTGGAAGGAGCAAGTTGTCCTCCCCTCTGGCACTGGCTGAGAACAAACACGAACTTGCCATTGGATGTCAGAGGGCTTCATGAATTTGGCCATGGGAAGGGTGTTCTGGAGTGGAAGACCCTTGCCACTTGAGCTTGGTTAGAGCAGGAGATTATCCATAGTTGTAAAGCCAGAGGACAGCTGCATTGAAAAGGTTCAGCAGAGCTTTGTGGAAACGGAGGAGGGAGTGGACTGAGGTTCTGGGTCATTTATGAGGTTAGCAAGCCCTCAGCTGAAGGTCAGGGGACGGGGTCAAATATTTTCTTTACTTGTGTGTGGCTTCCAAGAGTGATTTTCACAATAAACAACAAGAGCTGCTCCTCCTCAGGACTTGTGCCATGGTTAAAGCAGAGCTGCAGTGACTCATGTCTGGGGTATTCCCAGCAGGTGAGACATGAGCCACATGGACATTCACATGGTCAGCAAGATTTAAGTGTGATCATGGGGTGATTTAGGGGAGGGGAGGGGGGGTGATGTGAGAGCTGCCCACCTGTAGTACAGGTGACATGCCAGGGAGTGACTGAGGATGAAGTGCATGGCACGTGCACGGGATGTGAAGAGCAAATCTCAACTATGGGGTTGAGGCTGTGTTAAAACATTTTGCTCCTTTCCCTGGTAACTCTACAGTTCAGGCCCACAGGCCACCCCTGCCTACAGCTAAGAGGGGCCAGTGATGGTGTGAGCAGTGGCACTACTGGGAAGCACTGGGGAAAATCTGCTTCCTGAAAGAGTGGAAGTAGCGAAAACCACTCGGTGCTGCAAGCTGCCGGACCTGGGTCTTCCAGATGGCTTCTCTACTGCAACAGTGCTGGACTCTGTCTTGCTTGACCTGGTTTTTCTCCCTGGAGCAGTCCTCTTCTTTCCAGTCTTGGGTTCAGCAGCTGTGGGGACAGGAGACAGTGGCTCAGGAGACAGTGGGTGCTGTGGGAACTCCTCATCTCTGCATGGTTTGACCTCCTTAGTACCTGCTTCAGCAAGCTTTTGCATTCCCACCCTCTCTGGATGCATTAACAGAGGCTAAGCCTCTCCTCCTGGAGATGTTCTGCTGGGTGATGGGATGCCAGCAGGGAAGAGCCCTGCTTGTCCAGAGCCATAAAAGTATGCTGGAGCACCTTCAAGGGCGTGAAAGCTGGGGGCCTATCCTGCTTGTAGGCTGTTGGACTCACCAAGTGATGGGCTTTTGAGACACTGAAGATCATTTTCCTTGCCTGGGCTATCCACAGCCGGTGAGGGTTTCTGAGCAGCCAGCTCATTTGGCACCGTCTTCTGGGAGTCTACATCAGATAGAGAAGCCAGGATGGATCCAATGTTCATTCCTCCTGGCTATGACAGCCCTGCAGCCCTTAACCCGAGTGCTGTATTGTGATTGCCACTCACCTTTCCTTTGCTGTGCTCTGCCCAGTTCCCATGACCCACCCGTGACACTGCATTGCTCAGGTATGACTGAGGCCCCACAAGATAGCTACAGGTTGCTCCAGGTGACTCCTGTCACTCTCAGGGCACTGGCAGCTGCCCACCAACTCAATGCCATTCTCAAAAGATGATTTGAGATGACAAAGCTTGAGGTTTTGCCCTAGCATGGACAGTCCCTTTGTCCACAGGAGAAGGGCAAGATGTGGAAGGGCTGTTGCTGGCTTTGGGTTTCAATCACTCTGCTGTGGCCAAGTCTGGTGACCCAGCGCAGGGATGTGGCATTTGGTGTCTCTGGTATTGGGGAGTGTGTGTGTGTGTGGGAGGGATTTGGCCCATAGGCCCCTGCCTAAGCCTGGATTGCAGCTCATGGCTCCCAAATACCCTGTCCCAACCCACTCCACGATGTCCATGTGCTGCCAGCCATACAGCAACACCCCAAAGCCTGTGTGCTAGAGGCAGTGGTCACCATGGATGCACCAGATGTGCTTTATCAGCCTGAGCCAACATGAGCCCTGGCAGAAATTCACTCTCTTCTTACCAGTGCTGCACAGGAGGGGTTCCACCTCTGCCTGGATGGAACCCCCTTGCCAAAGGTCCCTCGTGGCAATCAGTTGCCAGTGCTTGGAGGAGATGCCTCCCAAATTCCTCGTGCCATGCAAGGCCTGGCTCAGCTTCAAGGACTGGTTTATGCGCCGGTACAAGAGGAAACCTTCATCTTTGCCAAGAGTGTGGCCTTGCACCTCGGGCACCGGGACGTCACTCGGTGGAGCCTGCGGCGAGAGGAGCAGAAGGTGATTGCACAGAGCACATACCCCATCTCAGGAGCTGCTCCTGCACTGTGCCCCATGGGCTAACTGCAGGTTTTATTGTGCTTTACAGTACAAACCTGCCCAAGTTACATTTCTGCTTTAGCTTTAAACAGCCTGGAAGAATTCTACAGAGCAGGAAGCTCAGCAGAGACCTTAAACCTGCCTGTGCAGCTGGCACACATCTGCCTGCAGCTGGGATGGACCAGGGGCATGCAGCAGCTCCTCCAGCTAGTCCAGAGTGCAGCTGGCCAGCAAAGGCAGCAGCTTTCGTGAGTATGTCAGCAACCACTCAGGAGGGCTGAAAACAACCCTGAAGGTGTCCCCAGCAGGCAGTAACCTCACGTACCACCTCATCTGGCTGCTACTCCTGGGACTGGCTCGTCCTCCCCTGAGACCTTCCTGCGGGTTTTAGCCTTTCTTACCTTGTTGAACTCTCCAAGCAGCAGGGTCAGAGTGGCTGATTTCTGACTAAGATATGTGCTGGTGAGAGCAGGCACCAAAAATAACCTTGCTAAGCCCTCAAGCAGTTCCCCTGACATCGATGCAGCCAGACCCAGGAGGAGTTTGGCTGAGGGGACGGTGCCTGTGGAGAGCGTGGCCTCACAGCTTGCTGAAGTGCTAATTGCACTCCCAGACCAGGTCTGTGCTCCAGAGGGGTAATTTCCTTGACAAGACATGCTTAAAAAACCTGAGCTGCTAATTAACTTACAGCTAAGAGCACTTAATGAATCAGGGTCAGGAGCTGCCAGATGACTTAGCCAAAACACTCAGCTCTCACTGACTGAGACAGTACCAACTCTGTCAGCCAGGTCTTTGAGGGCACGAGCCCTGACAGCCTCTCCTTACCACTTCCAGGATCAGCTGCTGCTTTTACATTGCAGCCTGAGGAAAGGCCTGATGGTTGGTTTGGAGAACCCTGTCTGCAGCGAGCAGACAGCCCCTGTGGATCACGCAAGGATGCGGGTGGGATGCTCAGGGGTTCCAATGTGTGAGGAGGTTTCCTGGGGTAAGGCTGGCATTTAGGGTGTTAATAAGCATAATGTATTGGTGGGATTTCTGAGGGATGGTAGTCTGGGAAGATGAGTGCTTGTGTGCCTTTGTTTTCTTAAATCGTCCCTTTACACAGTGGAAAAAGTGCGTGGAAAACTGGAATGTGGTTGAATCATAGGCTAAAAGGCTGCATGCCTCTTTCCCCAGAGTGCTGGCCAGGCACTTGTCCTGGGACAGGGATGTAACTCGTGTGTGTCTGCACATGAGTCACAGGAGTTGCAGTATTCACTGTGGGCAAGGAGTAAAGGGGGAGGCAATTCCCAGAAGCGTTTTGCCCGTGAGGCATTTACCCAGGGCACTGGCTGCTGCTGGTCTCATCCCCACCTAGTCTGGAAAACTGCTTTTTTAGACCTCTCCTTGGTTTTGGGTCAGGTGGTAGCCAGTCTCAGGGGAGCTCTCACGAGGCATGCCTGCAGCCCTCCTGACCTAGGGGATGCTGTGGTGGAAGAGCTGAGGACCTTGGAGCTAAGAGCAAGGGCAGACTCTGCCATAAAGCCCCGTGGCGGCATTGGCCAGGGGATACAGTAAGATGCTGAATCGCTGCAGCTAATTCTGGGCTCTACCTCCCTCCCCCTCTCCAACTTTTCCCATCCCCACTGTTGCCTGTGTCCCTGTGAGGATGCCAACGTCCCCAGAGTGTCCCCTTTACCATAAACTGGAGGAAGGTCCTGTCATCATCAGCCAGAAATTCCTCGTAGGAGCAGCAGAGCACCTGAGGAGGAGCAAAGGTGGGGTGTGCTCAGCCAGTACTCCAGTAGCAGCCAGCACCCTCCAGCCTCACTGCACCCTGAGGTTGCAGCAGTGATGCTGTGGGCAGGTTACACCTCACTGAGATGCCCAGGACAGCTCTGCCAGGAGCTGTACACCCAGGTTGGTCGATTGGGCTGCTCAGGGGCTGCCCAGAAGGCCTCGGGTCATGTTTTTCACTCGTGTTGTGCTGGGGCCAGTGATTCAGACGTGAAAGGATGGCCATCTGCTCACCTCTGCTCCACTGCCCAGCAAACCAGTGAGGATGATCCTCTCCCCTGGCCTGGCATATCTTAGTTACTGGTTCCAGTGCAAGGTGGCTTGTGACTGTAAATTTTTCCCTCTCCTAATCTCCAAATACCTCTTCTCTTCACCGTGCCCACTGCCCTCACAGAACCCCACGGGTGCCAACGCCAGCTGTACCTCCCAGCCTGACCACTGCCAGCACCCCTCTGTACCTTGCAAATCTCCTCCTGAGCTCTGAATATCCAGGAGGAGAATTCTCCAACCATCAGATGGTTCCGCAGGCTCCTGAGTGTCCTGGTCTCCAAGGGAAGCTGATGGATGGAGCTTTCCTCCAGGTAAGTCTTGCATATCTTCTCCCCAGTCAACTGACGCAGGAAGAAACCGTTTTCTCTGCTCAAGTCCAGCACTACGGGCAGAAACTCCTCCAGGTCATGCCACAGGTCTAGGAGACGGGTCTCCACGGACCTGTCCTGATGCTTCAAGAAGTCCCTGAAGGGCCGTCCCGCGCAGGTGTCGGCGCTGAGGGCCCAGGGAAGGAAACTCAAGGTGTCGGTTGGGTCTTTGGAGGGTGGCAGTTGGACAAGAGGTGCAGAGGAATGCAGGTTAGAGAGGCCTCTCTCTTCACAGGTGTTTTCCAGATGAAGATGTCTTTTGGGAGAAGTTGTTCTCCCTTTGCCTCCAAAGGCAGCGTTAGCAAGATGCTCTGGCTGCAGATGAACCGATCCCAGGGCATCCTTATCCAGACAGGATTCCTTTGTGCTGCTGCCTGGCCCCGGCTGCCTCTCTGCTTGTACCCGAACACTTGGCACCTTCATTTCTTGGGTGTCTCTTCCCTTCTTGATCAGAGCCCAGAGCTCTTCTTTGGCCTTCTTGCTGCAGTAAGGCCCCGACAAACCCTGGCTCCTTTTAATACGCATTGGGAGAAGACTCTCTGAAAGGCCTGAGGGCTCCTGTGGGTTGGCCTGTAACAAACGCTCCCCATATTCCTGCAGCAGAGGCCAGCAGGATTTCTCTTCCTCCATGCCCTTCTTGCAGTGGGTGAAGAATTTAGGGAGCCAGTAACTCTGAATGATAAAGAGGGCTTGTTCCTGCATCTTGCTCAGGATCTCCCTCCTGGTGCTGGAGGCTCGATCGTGCCTGGCTTTTGTCTGTGACTCTGGAACAGATGCAGGGGATTATGATGGGGATGCTGGGGGCAGGGGGAGGTGGTTCCAGGGGGCTCGCTCCATCCAGACCTGTTTGTGCCAGAGGAGTTCCTTTGCCCAGCAAAGCTGGTGATGATATCTCCTTGGGAGCATGCAGAAAAGCCACCTTGCTGCAAGGGCACTGCCCATCCCCGGCTCCCACGTTTCTTACCAATGATAGTCCTGCAGAGAGTGGTGACACTGGAGCCTTCACGCAGGTGAGTGGCTTTCAGCCTCTGGAGCAAGGACAGGTGGAGGTCCCTCTGCCTCACATCTGACTCATCGAGCCCCAGCAGCCTTTCAGTGCTGAGCCAGAAGTTGATCAGTTCTTCCCCTATGGATCAGATAAGAGATGGGAGTTGGAGGGAGTCCCTGAAAGCCCCACTGATGGGAGAAGCAGCAGACACGATTGCCTGGATGAACCAAGGGCACGGTGTAGAGAAGAGCCAGGGCTATGCAGCACCCATGCTGAGGCTCTGCTGCTGGCTCGTCTCCCAAAGCTCTGCGTGGGATTGCAGTGTCTCCCATCCCAGCAGTGCTTACCCGTGCCCCCAGCTCTGTGCCAGCATCCCAGTGGGCAGCTCAGCCCTGGGTGGCTGAGAAGGGGCTGCAGAGCCCCCCATGCCCATGACCATGCCCACCTGCAGCCAGACTGACGAAGGCCCGAAAGTGCCACATGCCCTGGCTCCTGCTGATGCACTTCTCCAGCAGCCACTGGTCAGCGCTTCGCCAGTTGAAGAGTTTTGCTGTCAGGGAGAGTGCGGATGCATGGCACTGGGGGATGCACGGAGGAGTGGTCCCCGAGAAGGCCCTCCAGACCCCTCCCAGCATCCCCCAACCTCTCTGACACGGGCTGCTGTGAGGCAGGAGACCAGCAAATGGTGCTGAAATGGGAGTGTTGGACAGAATTGAGGGATGCATGTGGGGTGTGTGCAAGGATGGACTCCAACCCACTCACGTCAGTGACAATCTGCCCAGCTGTCCTACCTCTTCCCCCTTGCAAGCATCCTTGAGCTTGAGGTTCAACCCAATGGGAGAAGCAGCAGCAATGAACCCAGAAACAGCAATGCAGCAAACCCTGCTGAATCGCTTTTTCTTCTGAAGTTCAGATGTGCGTCCCTGCTGCCACAGCTTTCCTTCCAGTGGCCTTCTCTTGTGTTGACACACAGGCTGACAAGGCAGATGGCTGGGCTGAGATGGCTCATTTTAGGGGTAAACTGAGCACGAGTCAGACTTGCTGCTGGCAGGACAGACCACGGCACAGCTTTTCCAGTGTAGGATGCATCAGATGAGGAGCGTATCACAACACAGTGTGAACACCCTGGGCAGCACCCTGAAGAGCAGCAAACCTGAAACGCCAGGACCCCAGTTTCTCATGCCCAGGGATCTCTCCAGCCCTGCTCATCCCATGTGGATCACACAGTAATCCCTGCTAAGTAGCTATTGCAGCTCCACTCCACGGCAGCAGCGAGCCTGTACTACCAGGGCTGGGGGATGAAACCCTGCTCATCCCACGGACACCCTGGGATCCACCACATCCCTAAAGATGGGCTGTGCAGTGCCCTTTTAACCCTGGGCAGGCACCAGGCAGTGCCAGCCCTGGCAAGAGGAAGCCCTGCAGCGGGGCGGGCGAAGCTGCTCCGATTCCCTCCGATGACTCACCTGCTTCCCCCGAGCGAATGAAACCCAGGAGCTTCTGGCAGAGGCCGAGCTGGAGCCACAGGCTGGATTTGCAGAAGTGAGGCAGGCGGTGCTTTTTCAGCCAAGCCAGGAAAGCCGGGGGGCTGGGATCCTGCATTCCAACCCCCTGCCCCAAGCCCAAGGAGAGGATTAGGCTGTGAGCAAGGAGCAGCTTCTTGCCTGAAGATTAAGGTGAGTAATGGGGGAAGGAGGCAGGGGGAGGCACCCTGTTGCTAGACGGCGATGCCAGCTGAGAAAGAAGGGGAGATACTCAAGCTGTTGCCCCTGCCTGCACCCCTGCAAAGCTGGGAGACCTGGTGCTGTGTGGCTGCCTGCAAGGCTCCCCTCTCCTCACAGGCTGCCTGCTTTCCCACAGCCCAGGCAGGAGGGCAGCACAGAGAGGAGCAGGTTCCCTTTTGCTATGGGATCCCTATTGCAAATGGCACTTGTGACTGTGGGGAAGGGGGATGTCTGTGGTTTGGGGATCGAGAGGGCTTCATGCCTGTTGAATTCAGGAGGAATCCAGGACGCAAGGGGCTGATGTTTGTGTCCTCTTTCTCTGCCATCACCTTAACTCCCACTATGGATGTTTACTGAGGGCTTGCCACATAAGCTGCACCAGGGCTTTAAATGGTTCGTGCTCCTTCCAGGGCTTAAAAGCAAAATGACACCTGAGCTTGAAATAATCCCCTGGCTGCATGAACAGAAGAGCCAGAGAGTGGCCTTGGCAATAAGAAACTGGCTCCTGCCCTCCCCTTCTCCTCACCCTCCCCACAAGAGGTATTTTCTCACCAGGTGACTTGGCAGCTCCGGCCAGAGGTCCCACCTACCCAGGCTGATGATGTAAATGGGTGTCTGGCCAAAAACCTGTATTAAATGGAAAGGAGAGAGCTGAAAGAGATTGAGAGTGTCAGGGAAGCCTAGAGCCCAGCTGTTTAAGTTAGTCCTCACTACAGAGAAGGCATCATCCTCCCTTCCAGACCTCCGCCTCCAAGCTGAGGTCTTCAGGATTCCCTCATTTTCCAGCCCCAGTGTGCTGTATTCCCAATTCTCCTGGGGCTTCTAACACCACAGAAGCTGCACGTTGACCTGAGCTCAGCAAGGCTGCAGGCTTTATGGTGCAGAGCAGACTTACAGGGAGATTCAGAAACGTGTTGAAAAAGTCGACAAAAACATCATCTCTCAGCAGAAGCTCCAAGTCCGTGCAGGCTGCAGTTGCTGCAAGGGGGAGAAGAGAAAGTTTACCTGGGGGTTGTGATGCTCTGCGTGATGTAAATGTCAACCAAAGGACGAGTTCTGAGAGACGCAGCTCTAGGGGATGTGTGGAGTGAGCTTGTCCCATGTGCATGCAGGAGGACTTGGGCCCGGGACAGTCCATGACATTTGGGTCCCAGTGCAGTCACATGCTCTGGGAGGATGGCATGGGGTGTTTGGAAAGCACCAAGTGCAGCTGCATGAACCTAGAAAGCACCAGGTTCAAATTTTCAGGGCTGGAAAGTTTGAAAAGCAACCTTCCTACGTAGCAAAGGTATGTTGTTGGTGGAGGATGGGCACAAACGTGGGTCAGGAGGAGAGCGGTGCTGTGGCTGGAGGGGGCAAGCTGTGCTCCTCCTGCTGTCCTGGAGACAAACCCTGTGCTGTGCTCTGGTGCTGCTGCTCCAGCCTCACCGCCTCGGTGCCCTCTGAGACCTCTTGCTCAGGTTCTGAGAGCAAATTACCAGGCACAACCCCAACTCCCACCCATCGAAGCAGCATGCTGGTAAAGCCCAACAATTCCCACTACCTTGTGAAGCTTTGCTCATGTCTGAAAGGTCTGGCTGCAAGGAGGAGGGCTGGCATCAGCCTTCTGAGGGGTGGGTGCCCACTTGTGTGAAGGCACAGCTGTGTCACGGGAGCACCTGCATTTCAGAAGCCTAGTGCTGTTTTTTTTTCCCCCCTGGTCTCCTTTGGGGTGTGCTCGGAGGGGCTGAAACCTCCAGCAAAGGTGCTGCTGGTGGTCCCCACGCTGGCTGCCGTATCCCAGGGATGCGCTCTGTCTGTGGACACACCCTGCCCGGGGAGCTGCAGGGCTCTGGGGACCTGCAGGGCACTCAGCACTTCCCTTTCTGCTGTCCTGCAGGGAAATAACCACTTTTTTGGTTTTTTTTCCTGGTCACCAGCCCTGCAAAATGCACTCGGGCAGTCCTGAGTCTTTGCCCTCTCCCCACTCGGGCAAGCTTGCCTTCAGAGCAGGTTGTTGGTGGCACCTCAGCGCTGTGTGCGGAGGCTGTCAGCCTCTGCTCAGGTGCCAAGGGCATTTTTACAGGGGGCCCTGCTACATCTGCCCCTGCCCCAGCGACCCCAGGTTTCTTATTAGCTGTTCTGCTTCAGATCCAGGGCCGAGACCCAACCCCGGGGACCCTCCGGTAAGAAGAGGAGCAAGAAGGAAGGAACCACATCTGTCTTGGGGCAGCGGTGAGCTGTTTCCCTGGCAGGAGGAGGGATCTGCTGCCCAGGGGGGTATTTAATGCCCCTGTGTGTGTAGTGCTGTGGTGTCAGACCTGCCAGGGCTGCCCATTCCCATCCCGCAGCATCCCATCCCCAGGCTCGGGGCCGTGTCCCTGTCCCTGTCTCACGAGATGGCGCTGTCAAATCAGGAATGCGAGGCTGTCCCAGCAGCAGCAGCAGCAGCCAGACTCTGCCTCTCAGTTGTGTCTTTGTTAGTACAGGGCCGGCTCCTAATTCATTGTGAGGCTGGTGCTGAGGACCGCAAAGTGACAGTGCAGTGCTTGCCAGCTCACCCCATCACCCTGGGCACGCGTGGCTGTGCTGCCCTGGGCAAGGAGGGCAACTGGTGCCACACTGAGCTGAGAGGGATGCGGCAGAGATGCTGCCTGAACCGTCCCTGCACGCACACGGGCCTCGGGGAGGTCGTGTCCTGCCGTGCTGCGCTGGCTGGTTCAAATGGTTGAAGCTGTCGGGTGGAACAGCTGTGGGTGTTGTGCACGTCCTCGTGGTGACAGGACATGTTGTCTTTTGGGTGACGCTCTGCTGTTGGGATGTGATGGTGAGGGCTGGCTCGTGCCCTGCTGCAGGATGCGTTGGCACTGCCTGCCCTGTGTCAGCTGGCCATGCACACTCGGCCTTCCTTTGGTCACTTGCTTTGGCCACTGTGCCAAAACCCAGACTGACATGGGCGAGGGGCAGCCATGAGCCACAAAACATGTTTGTCCTGGCGCCAGGCAGGGCTGCAAGAAGGAGTTTGGGGAGATTCTGAGCAGGAGTAGACCCAATCACAAGCTCATGGGGATTTCTGCTGTTAAGCCCAAGAGCTGAGAGGAGGGGTGAGGCATGAGCTGGTGTGGTGGCTGTCTCACACGAAGGACTCAAAACTCCTCAGGTAAAGGTTGCAACTGTCAAGGAATGCATATTATTTTTTTCCAGTTGCAACTGAGCAGATGCCCAGTGAGCTCCTCAGAGTCTGGTGTAGCTCTTCTGGTGCCCATCCAGCTTGGGACTGACCTCAGTGGGGCAGTGCTGGTTTATGATGGAGAAGGACCGAAGCTGTGGGCAGGAACAGGCCAACACAGATACTGTGGGAGCCACAGGGCCATTTCCATGGAGCCTCACCTCAAGAGATATGGCAGGACAGAGCTCAGCTCAGCCTGGTCACAGCTTCCCAGGGTTTGCTTGGTGCCTGCATGGGCACATCTGCCCCATTCGTCTTGCCACACTGGCTCTTTGCAAAAGGAGCTCATGTGAGCTGTGTGGCTAGTAAGGACCAAAATAAAGCTTTAAAAAAGAGGCTTGAAAAAATAGGTGAATGCATGAGCACAGCCCAGATTTGGAGAGGGGCTTGGAGGGGAGCACAGAGTGGCTGGACTCTTTGTACAAAGATAAGGGCAGAGTTGCAACACCAAACACGTCAGAAGGGCTTCACTCCCCCTCTGCCCCAGCCCGAATTACCTGTACCCTCCGTGCCCCGGCCTGGGAGCAGCCCACCCTCGTCAGACCTGAGGCCACCTCAGCGAGCAGCTGAGCCTCCCTCTCCAGGGCTGGCAGCGGGGATGGGGCTGGCTTTCTTATCCTTGCCCAACACAAACTGGCACAGCTTGCTGTGGTGGCAAAGTCCAAGGCTGCCCAAGCGCAGGGTCAGCCTCGGCGCCGGCGGCCGCTGGCTGCTGGCAGCCTCCCCGGGCAGCCCAACCTGCCCTTCCTGGTGTCCTAAGGAGGCTGGGGGATTGTTTCCCCCTGCAAGCTGCAGTCAGTACCCACCAACCCATGGCACCCCCAAGCACCTTGGTGTGGCTTTTAGTCTCAGGTGATGGTCTAGAGCCCCTGCACGCTGGGTAGCTCCAGCACAAAGGAGCAGCGCAAGCTCCCTGCTGCACAAACCTGCTCTCCCAGAGAAAGCTCTAAGGCGGAAGATTGGGGCTTCCCACCCCCCCTCAACAGCCCCAGCCTGTTGTCATATTTAGGACACCTCCAAGGCTGTCAGCAACGGGTGTGATCCTGCCGGGCCCATAGCACCTTCACGCTGGAGTTGTCTGAGGTCTCCGGTGTGGCAGTTCAGCTTTAAATATCAATTCCTTTCTTGAACAGATGAGGGTTATTTTGCATTCTGTTGATTTTCACGCTCGGTCTCCCAGGTGGGTAAGGCTTGTTTGCTCAGACAGGACATCCCTGCTATTTCCTCACGTCAGCTGGGAGGATTGTTGAGCCTATTGGATCTGCCTGTAGGTTCCTTGCTCGAGACTGACTGTGAAGGCCAGGCTTGTGCCCCTTTCCACCTGGCAGCCCCTGTAGCATCTGCTGCCTTTGCTTCCCTCTTCTCCAGCTAAAGCGAAATCACTTGTGCAACCTTACACGAGTGTCCGGGTCCGTTGACTTCATCAGTCCAGGTTAAGTGTGTGGTGGCAGGACAGGAGCTTAAACTCAGCCCTAAGGGAGGGAGGCAGGCGGCGGTGCTCTGCGGTTACAATGCCGGGTCGCACCGTTTAATCCAGCGCTTGGAGGATTTCTGGACTCTCTCACTTCTGGAGCTGTGAAGTGTATTAGGCTGGAATTAATCTGCCAGCCACAGCTAACGTGGCCCTGACCTACCTAAGGGTGCATTTAGCAGCGTGAACCACGCTAATAAAAGACAAAAAGATGAAAAACCCCAGCAAACCCAAGGCTGCCAACGCACACGCTGCGACCGACTCCCAGCCGCGGGGAAAGGCATGTGCCGAGCGCTCCCTGGGATATTCTCCACCCTCGCACACAGCAAAGCCAGCCAAGCAATTGCTAGGTCTCAAATCCCGCCTGCCCCTTGACGTTCTCATCTTCCAGCTTCCCCCCCGGGGCCGCTTTTGAAGGCGAGCACGTGCTCCCCGGCGGCCCCTGCTCGCTGGACACGCTCGGCTTGTGCAGGGCCCGGCCGGGGCAGGTAGGTGCTGCCTGCTGGGGCTGCTGCCAGACCTGCCAGCACCTGGCACGGGGGATGCCCCTTCTGCAAACAGCCCTCCTCCGGGGGTAGCTGGGGATAAGGGGGGACGAAGCAACGCCGTGGTTTCCTCAGAGGGGTGGCAAAGTGGGCAGCGGGCACTAAGGTGGCCGAGGAAAGGGGTGGAGGGGGAGGTGAGAGCAAGTTGGGGAAGGGGGAGGGTGGGTTGCACAAGGCTCTCCCGGCTGCTGCAGTCCAAGGCCTCTCTCCCCTGGCTGCGTCACGGGTGCAGGTCGCAGCCCAGCTGCGTGGGGAGGGAGACGCTTTTTTTTTCCCCCCTCCCACTTTGCATGATCCTCTGCACGTTTTCATTTCTCCATTTGCTTTCCTAAATTGCCCTTCTGTGCGGTTCAGGTAACCTGCCTCCGAAAAGCCCCTCTGGTCACCAGCCCTGGGCTACCCTTGACCCTGGCAGCATCTTCAAAGGGAGCATGGGCCTGCTGCGGAGCCTGCAATGTTTGCTCGCTTATCGGGCGAGCAGCTACTGCCTCCCTGCCTTGGGGGGTTTCGTCAGCCTCCTGCAGCGCTCCAGGGGAGACCAGTCGGCCACTGCTGCTTGCACAAGGTCAGTCCTCCCCAGTGCAGCCATTTCCCCCACCCCACAGCAAGCACCCTGGCCTCGGTCAGCAGCCTTTCCAGTCTTATCCAGGTGATTTGGTAACGAAGCGCTTGCTGGTCTCACCGAGTTAGGTTCATTTTTCCCATCCTTGCCAACTGTGGGTAAAAAGGGGCTGCATGCAGCTCCAGTTCCTCCAGCCCCTGGAGCCCAGGACCCAGCGGCGGTGGGCACGCTGTGAGGGGTCCAAGCAGAGGTAGCAGTGCCCAGCAGGAGCAGAGATGGAGGTGATGCACCATCAGGACATCCAACCTGCACTGAGTGTGTGTTTCAGGTGCTGATGTGGGACCTCGCAGGCCAAAAGCACGCTCCTGGATGGGTCTGAAATGGTATATCTGGATTCGGGAATGTTTGGGCATGAGGAGAGGAGAGATACTGATCACTGATCCCTCCTCCCTCCCAGCTGGGCCACTGCTGGAGGCTGGCTCGTGCCAGGGCTCCTCCTGGGATCTAACCAGTCACCACCAAATGGGCTGTTCTTCCTCCCCGTGTGATAACTCTATTTAAAAAAAAAGAACTCGGTGATTTTTACGTAAGGTTTTTTTTTCGGGTTTTTGTTGAGTGCTGGTGAAAGGCAAGTGGGTACCTGGGCTTAGCAGGCCAGGTCTGCAATCTGTCGGGGCTGAGATCCTGGGGGCTCTCCAGCTGCAGGGTCTGCAGTGAGGGGGCCACTGTTTGAGATGGCCACAGGCTGTTGGGAAACAGTCCCAGCCCTGCAGGAGCAGAGCCAGCAGCCACCTGCCCCAGGGCATGAGCCACAGCAAAGTTTCATATCCTGTCTTTTTTAACCCTTGAATTGCCCCCTTTCCCCTTTCTTTTTTTTTTTTTTTTTCCCTCTCTCCCCTGGGGTGTGACATTTCTGCATGTGAAGGCATTCCCAAATCTATGAGGCTGCACTTTGCGGGAGGCCCTGAAGGCAGGCAGGGGTGCAATGCCCCTGTGACGAGATCCAACCGCCCAGGACAGCTGGGGATGTGAGGACAGGGATGAGGGGGGACATGAGGAAAGGGACAGGTCACAGCAACCCCAGTAAAGCACATTGAGCAGGGAAGTCACGGTGCTTTGCTGCTGCTGCTTGGCTCCTGCCTGAGCTTGGAGGAATGGACGCCAGGGTGGTGGGCACGTCCCGTGCCAACTGTGAGAGACTTGACCAGGATGAGAGACCTCAGAGAGCTCCGGGGGGGCCACCTCACTGTGAGCCGTCCCCTCAGGGTTGGCATTGCTGCCTTGGAGGCAGGAGGCTGCCACGTCCAGCCCTGCCTGACCGTCCCATCTCACCCAGCACTTCCCAACCCTCGCAGGATATAAACCAGGCGGGAGGGGAGTACAGAGACAGGAGAATAAAGGGTGTTCCCACGAGTTCATAGTAGGGAAAAACCCAGAAGAAAGCCGTGTGGCAGTTGGGACTGGCCCCTGCAGCGGGACATTGTGTGTGTGTCCCCCCCCCCGAGGGCTCGCTGCGCATTTAGAGCCGGGGAGGGGGGCCTTTTGATTTAAAAATCTACTCCTGGGAGGTGTCACCTGATGGCACCGTGCCCAAGCCAGCTCCCCGGAGTAAGGTTTTGTGTGGTTGAAAGCTGGTGACAATGAGGGTCACTGGAGCAGGCAGCTGGGCGAAGGCACAGGCTGAGCCGCCATTCCCAAAAAAAACCACTCACCCCCACCCCCCCCCAACCCCAACCCCTTGGCAGGCTGCGAAGGGAGGAGGGGAAGGCCGAGCCACGGTAAACAAGCTGTCGGCAGCTCTGCTTCTCCTCCTCCTCCCTCCCCCCCCCCCCC
>WBNH01010050.1:0-13343 GCA_013401255.1 Urocolius indicus
CTGCTTCTGCAGGGGGGTTGGTCAAGATGATGTGCATGAATCCCTTCCAACCCCTACCATTTTGTGATTCTGTGTTGTAAAGAAAAACTTTGAATTATAAAGCACAAAAAGGAAAAGGTGACTGCTGTTGCGAAACCACCACCAAGTGTTGATCACAACATATTGGTATTGCTTCTGCCTCAGCTCCATTTATGGGGACGTCTGACTGCGTTTACACCTGTAAGATAAGGCACTCTTGAGGCACTGAGGTTCTGTTCCTTGTGCTAGGAGGCTGCTGGTGCCTGGGCTGGTCCCAGGGCTGGGATGTAGCGGGGCAGGCTGGGCAGCCCAAGGGCCCTTCGCAGCAGGCAGCTTCCGTGCAGCCCTTCCACCATGGAGACTGAGGCGATTTTACCAGCCTATGGGCATGCCAGTAACCTCTACCCTCAAGTACCCTCTGTCCTCTGACAAAGATTGGACTGATCTCGCTCTGGACATCTGCTGTAGGAAGTAACTTTTGACTTGAAGTAACTACCTCTAACCTCAGGTGACAGATGCCTCACGCCACAGCCTGGTCTGGGCTCTGGAAGTTGGCTTTAAGAACTGTGGAGAGATATCATCACCTGATCATGGTGGAAAGACCCATGGGGCTGTTGCATGAAGAATACAGGACAGAAAGAAAATGAGGCTGTTGCATGAGGAGTATGGGGCAGAAGGAAAGACCGTGAGGCTGTCCTGTGAGGTGCTCAGTACAGAAAGACCATGGAGCTGTTGTGTGAGGAGCATCGGGAAAACGATGTCCTGTGCCAGGGCTGAGCTCCAGCTTGTCTTGGCCCACCGCAGGCCTGGCCAAACCCACTGTGTTCAGTGTTTGCAGCAGGTTCCTCTGTGGAGATAGCACCCTGAGGCCTGGGCAGAGGACAGAAGGGCTGTCCCTCATGAGGTGTGAGATAGGGTGTTGAGGATTTATGTAAGCTGACTTCCACTGGAATGGAGCAATTGTCTGAAGTAGAAGAGCCCCCTGCGTCTTGGGCACTGCAGTGTTTACACTTGTGATTGCATTGAACTGGGACTTGTCACCAGCCTGCCTGCTTTGCAGTGTGTTCCAGTGAAAGGGTACATAGGGTGCGATGGGGGAAACCTGCCATGTGAGTCGAAGCTACCTCACAACTGGAGAACTGATGACAACGCTGCCCACACAACTCCTGCCTCTCTGCTTTGTGTTTCCTACTAAGAATTAAGTTTCCTCACTGCATCACACCTTATTCAACCTCTTATTTTTTTTGCTGTTTTCAACGAAACTTTTTGTGTTTGTATATTCATGAAAGATAGGGCTGGGCCATGCTGTTTTCCTCAAGAAAACCCATGTCAAGGGGACTTGGTGCTGTGTGCTCAGCTTGCAGCAGAGGGCAGGCTGCAATCGTCTAACTGGGAAATCTCTACACTGCCAGCGTATCTTTTTTGGTGTGACTGCATGCAATAAGGTTTCCTTTTTCGAGTTCATGTCAGTGGCAGGACAGGCAAATCGCTTTTAATTAAGCGTTGCCAGCTTTAAGTGTGTGTTAGATATCATCAGCACTCCTTGGCTGATGACCTGGAGCCTGAACTATAGAACCAGCCAAGTGCAGGGACAACTCTGTCAGCTGCTCACAACCACCGTCCTCACGGGCTGCAAACTGGACGCGGAGCGCTGTGCTGCAAAGGTGAAAGGATAGGTAAGACTTTGTGGTCATCCTAAACTGCTTTCTTGCTCTGCAGGAGTTATGTAGCTTTTAGGTATTTTCTACCTTTAGTCAGCATTTCTGGACAATCTTGTTGTGAATCTACATAGCAAGGTTTGTAAGTCACCCCCTTACCTGACAGAAGATGGCTCCTTCCCTGGTGCAGTGCAAAGTGATCTGATTAGGTTTAAAGAACTGCTGTGATGAAGCGATAGCAGAGCGAAGTGGATGGCAGGTGGTGTTAGCCTGACCTGTTCTGAGAGGGACAGTAGGAAAAAGGAGCACACGTGGCTGGCAGGAGGAAAGCGTGTCAGCAGTAACCCCTCTGTCGTGGTGGGGCAGCGACAAATCTAACAGCAAGTGTTACACCAGGGGGATGAAAAACAGTGAGAGAAGAAAGCTGTTAAAGTGGTCAGAGAGGAAAAAACAACCAGGAGAAAATGGAAGGAAAGGTCAGAGAAAGCTGACAGGGTAACATGGAGCTTTTCCAGTGAGTTTAGGAAGAGGAGGAAGCTTGGAAGAAAGGCTTTAGGACTTGAACAGCATCAAGTCATGAACTGTAGCATTCTAGGTGGTGGAAGGAGAACAGAATTCAACTTGAAAGGGCTTAAGAGCTAACAGCACAAAGACAGAGCCATGGTGGTGAAGGGAAGGGAAGAGAAGGAGCTTTAGCTGAACAGCCAGAGAAGGAGAGAGAGAGTTCAGAAAAGGTATGTAAAGGTGAAGAAAATGAATTTTTTCTCCTTAGGTGAGGGGAGAAGTAATGGTAAGGAAATGAGTTCATTGAGAAAATAACTTCCAGTGCTTGTGAAGATCTGGAGAACTGGGTGCAAACTGGGGATTGGTCATGGGTAGAGAAGGTCTCCAGATGGAAAGAGGGAAGATGCAGCAGATCAGGTAGATTTGACACTGTTGGCAGAGGCTGGCTGTAACAGGAAATTTAGATCATGGAAATCAGTAGGACCCTTCATGAAGTGACCAGTCTGAGTAGAGGAGAATCAAGGCAGGTGCTTACACGCCAGTCTCCAAAGTTGGAGACTGAAAGGAGTGATGTGAACCTCACAGCATACAGAAAGGAGGAACAGCATGTCAAGGTGCAAGAACACAAGAAATGGTGATAGACAGGGGTGTCTCGAAGCAAATGGAGTTTCTTATTCAAGTAAGAAAAAGGCCTTTCTTCTCTATTCTTCCTCTTGCTGTCACTAGTTGTATTTCATATTCTATTGGTAAAGTTTTCATTAGTCAATGCTTTGCAGCAAGCATTAATTTCCATTGGTAGGAGGGGAGTGTGTAATCAAGCACAGATTCAGATGCAGATCCAGTGGAAAAACACCCTGCCTGGCTTGTTTCTGTTTTCCAGTGCTGTCGTGTGGCCACTTGGAAACATCTTTTCCCTCCTTGTTTTGAAGTAAACAAAACTCTGCAGTGCACTTTCAAATCCCCAAACGTAAAGAAACGACTGAGGGTGTCTGACAGCTCTTCAACACTAGGTGGCATGGTATGGACAGATATTAAAACCCCATCCCAAGCTGATGGAAGAGAAAGTTTTGCTGTGCTACAAAAAGAGATGGTTGTCATGATACTGGAGAAATCTGAGTGCTACCTTTCAGGTCTCTAGAAGACAGTTGTTTGGATTTAGAGGGTTTTTTTCCCCACCACCTTGGGCTGTGTTAAACACGTGGTGTTTTGCCCACAGGGTTGTTTGTGGTGCTTAACGATGGAGCCACCCCAGTTTTTAGTGAAATCACACCTTTAGCACTAATTAAGAGGGCAGAAGGGCAGTGAGTTGTGTGAAATGCTGATGAGCATGACCTACATTATCAGTTAATAACCTTGCTAGTGTAAAGTGTTTCTTCTTGTCTCTGAAGAGGAGGTAATAGCAGGTATGGGAGTCTTCCCTCTTCTCCTCTCTTTATGAGGACCACCACTTTGGATAGCTGCTTATGCTGTTGGGGAGCAAAAGTAAAGTGTCCTGAAGGTGACTGTATTACTAGAAGCTTACTGTTTTTTTTTTTGCCTTGATGTAGAGCCAGAGGACAGGGCCTTCAACATCACACATGCTGTAAGAGGCTGGTTATGGCAGAGGAAGGGCATGTGCCCAGGGTAAATTTATCTGTGCTAATTTATCTCCTGTGGCTTGGTGGTAGCTGTTTGGTGTGGGCTCTCATCCACTGTGGAAAGGTGAGCTGGAAACTCAGGGTAATAGAAGTAACACCTTTTTGTGCCTTGTACTGTTCCCTGGAGCTGCACTCGCTGTCTTCTGGGGATGATGGGAGATCTGTTTCCTGCACAGCTGCAGTAATAATTGTATCACAGCACTGAAAATGTTCTGGCTTTTGGAGCACACTCGGTATATTTTTGCCTGTTACTAAATGTTACCTGCACACAGATTCTTCAAACTGTCTCTGCATGTAGCAAGAGGCACAAAGCCCCTGTTGTGAGGAGGATAATCCTGAGATGCTGCTCAACAGCCATGCAGGTCACTTTGAAAATGAATGTAGGTGTGCATAGAGTTTTCCTCTTCTATAGCTTTGATTAATACAGATCACAGCGATTTTACACAGCTAACCTTGAGCATGGATGCTTTCTTAAAGTATGTTGAAGATGAGGCTGATAAGGCTTTGCCACAAAGATCCTCTTAAATAAAGTAGCCCTTAAAGCTTTTGAATGCAAACGCTCCAGATAGCAGGTATCTCCTTCAACCAGATCCTTCTGCCTCCGTGTATGCTCTGAGGGGTACCTGTTGTGGAGGCACTGCTTGGCACACTCTGCATTAACACTGGGCCTGGGGAAAACCAAACATAGAGAGGAATGTGCCATTGGGGTGACCTTGAACTCTGGTCGAGAGCCACAGAGTCCAGGTAAGAGCAAACTGAGGCTCTGTGGGAAAGCATCTGGCGTGTGTCTCTGCTGACAGCCTCAGCTGCAGCAAGCAGAGAAATGGCTGCCAGGCCTCACAGAGAGTGGATTAGAGATAAGAAAGTTCAGTCCAAAGAGACAAAGGTACAGGTTATATGCTTGCATGCTCCTGTAAGCCTACTAGGGTGCAGTCTTGTCTAACTTAGTTCTTGTAATTGGATTACCAACAGTGATGGAGGGGCGTAAAAACTATTGATAAAAAGGTAAGCAAAAGGATTTCACATCTCCCTGAAACGAGGAATGTGGTGATGGATGCTCAGCATCTCTCCCTCATTTAGCTTGAGGATTCAGCCTGTCATTTTTCTTGCCTACATGACTCTGAGAGGCAGCATGGTAACTCGTTTCAAGGGAGTGAAGAGATGGGCCAAACCTGGTTGATTACTTCACTTTGTTTCTCCTGAAGGGTGCAGGTGGCAAGGCAAGGCACCCTGAAAGATGGCCAGGCAGATGTGAGTTATTCTGTTGGTGTCCCATACCTTCATGGGAGATGTCTTGACAGTTTCTAAACAGAAGCCTCAACTTCCAGACCCAAGAACAGATTTCCTACAGATCTGTGCCTTGGGGCAGACAGTGTGTCACAGTGTTTGATGTCCAAGCAAGTAGGCATTTACCTACTGAAGGAGGTGCAGTACTTACAGGAGTGGCCTCTTTCTCCTCACATGCAAGTTCTCTGCTTTCTAATGAGAGTTCCTGTGGCTGGATAACTTAGAAGATCACTTCTCCCTTAAGTGGGATGCTTTCACAAAACTGCTTGCATCTAATTATCCTTTGGAACCTCACCTTTTCTGGCAAATTTGTTCCAAGTTGCTGGAGGCCAGGAGAAGAATTCACAGATGTACATATGCTCGTGCATCCATTCCCTCCCTTGCAGGACAGCATCATAGCACAAGTGCTGTTTCCATGGAAACAAGGCTAAAAATACTGAATAATGGAAATTAGAGGCTCATCTAACAAGTATTTTTCTACCCTGGACAAGGTTATTCTTACGTGTATTCTCTGACTGCGTGTGTCTTCATGCGTTTCTGAAAGAGTGGGTTTTCTTTTGTTTTGTTGGTACTCTTTTCCCCTTACATGCAAAGAAAGACTCTCAGCAGCAGCCCCTGTTGTTATTCCTTCTAAAGAAAAATGCTGCATTGCATCACTATGTGCTGCTGGAGCCCTTGGATGAGATCAGAAATTCATGTTAAAGATTCTTTCCCCGGTGCTGGTCCTACAGAAAGTGACCCCATGGGCACTCCAACAGGTCACTCAAAGCAGGCCCTGTGCTGGTAGTTCTTGGTCTAGGAATCAGAGACAAGCATGTGCTTCCTGCCAGCACTGGGAGTGTCAACAAAGAACACATCAGGTGCTGATTTATCCTTGCCCTGCAGATCTCCCATACAGTCAGGACAGATGGACTCTGATCCCGTGGTGTTAAACCCATGGGCAATTGGCTGAAGGTGCCCTGCCCTAAGCAGGCTGCCACAGCCAGACAAAGCCTTTTAGGAGCCTAAAACAATGTTCTTCCAATTTATGTATAAGCAAGACTCTGCATTTCAGAGAATCTTACTTTTTATTTCATAAACACAGGCATCTGCTGCTAATTAAAGGAGAGGCATATAATTACACCCTTTCTTATTAGTAGATATAGAGTCTGACAGTTGCTTAGATACAAAATAAGCAACTACAGATTGTCTTCTGCACTTCAACAAGCACAAGGAGCTGGAACAATAGATTTGTAAACTTCCTCTGTGTTATCTTCGGTAAATGTACATGGGAAAAATACCTTTAATTGCACTGGTAGCTTGTAATTTTAGATGTAAGGTTCTTCAGCTACCTCTCTGCTTTCCTCCCTGAAGCACCAACCCAAAACTTCTCATGGAGAGAGAGGAGGATACTTCCTTGGGGAAACCATTACCCAGAAGGAACAAGAGTACAGGGAGCAGCCACCATTTCACTGAGACCCCGTTTTCTAGCTTTTTATTTCCAATGAAAAGTAAGTTTCTCTTCATTGATTAAAAAATTCCAGCAACTGGTGCAGGTATGTCATAGTTTAACCCCATCTGGCAACTCGGCCCCACAGTTGCTCACTCAGTCCCTTATGGGGGGTTCAGAGAGAGAATGGGAAGTGTATAAAGGAGAAAACTCATGGGTTGAGATAAAGACAGTCTAATAGATCAGGCAAAAGCTGTGCTCATGAGCAAAGCAAAACAAGGAATTAATTCTCTGCTTCCCATTGCCAGGCAGGTCTTCAGCCATCCCCAGGACAGCAGGGCTCTAGCACACTATGATGATGATGATGATGACAAAACACTCTAACTCTGGAGGTCCTTCCCTTTCTCCTTCCCTTAGTTTTGTCTGCTGAGCATGGTGTCACATGTCTGGGATATCCCTGGGGTCAGTTGGTATCAGCTGTCCCAGCTGTGTCTCCTCTCAGCTCCTTGTGTACCCCCAGCCTGCTCATTGGCAAGGCAGGGTGATAAGCAGAGAAGGCCTTGATGCTGTGCAAGCACTGCTCAGCAGTAACCACAACATCCTTACATTATCCACGCCGTTTCCAGCACAAATCCAAAACACCCCCGTGCCAGCTACTATGAAGAAAATTAACTCAATCCAAGCCCAACCCAGCACTGTAGGCACCAGAAGATAAATGGGAACATAAAGTGTGCACAGACCGTAGCTAATATCTTGAAAAGGCAGATGTTACAAAATGTAGTTGCCTTATTTTTTTGTGTGTTAAGTTCACAGCTGAACTACTCTGGGTGTGACAAGATGGATCTGCAGCTTTCCTAACAAACTCCCTATTGCTTCTTATCAGAAAGCTCATGATGGTATATTGAGAAATCATTTTTCTTGCCCCACAGAGTATGTCAGCTGTATCCTGAGAGGCACATTTGAGTGTGTGACCTTTTCTGTTCTCACATTCTTCTAATAACCCCCAACTTTCTTTGCTCGCAGATCCAAAACCCTGTTGATACACCTACAGTCTCACTGCTCTTGTTATTAAACTGTAGGGAGTGTAATCAGAGCAGTTAATGCCACAATAATCCTTCTGATCCACGTGGTTGGATCTGAAGATATCAGAAATGATGCTGCCCGTGAAAGAGATGATGTATGTGCTGGTTAATTCTGCACTAGCAAGCCTTTGGAGGAATAGGCTGAGCTAACCTTCAAGATGCTGAGACACTTGAAGCTGCAATGAGATTTCAAATGCCTTTGTTATGGACTATCAGAAACATTCAATAGTTCTCAATTTAAGTGACTAATTTATTCCCAGACAACAGAAGTTTGTTTTGGATAAGGTCTTTCTTTCCTCAAGAGCACTATTTTAAGAGATCAATACAAAGGGATGAGGCTTGCAGGGATGCTGGTGGGGTGTAGACAGCAGTGAGTGCTCGGTGAACACTGCAGCCAGCTTTGCTCCCCTGGGAGCAAACCCATAGCATTTCTTCTGCCTGTCTGGGGAATCAGGGCTTGAGAAAAAAAATCAGGAGCTTCTTCTTCACATAGTTAGAGCAGCTTTACCAGAATTTAGGGCACCGTTTTGTGGGAAGCCGAAGGCTGAGCTGACACACAGACAAGCAGCTGGAACTTCTCAGGAGAGCAGGTTCAGGCAGTGCTCAGCCTGAATTAACTGTCAGATCACCAGCACAGCAGCTCACTTGCACTGGGAGGTAATGGAATAATGGCATAATTTCTAAAGGCCTTATAAATTCTGCCACCTGGGGGTATTTACCACCCAGGGTGAGGTATGAAATGACCCTCTTGCACAAGAACCTTAATTCCTGCCATAAGGGTTGTCATCTGTGCTAACAGTGGTAAATACCTTAGTATCAGGCAGGAGTTTGGGTTCAAGACAGAGGGTGGTGGTTCAGTTTGCTGGTTATAACTCACAAGCAACGTGTCTCCCAGAAGACCTTCCTGGTGCACAGAAGTCCAAGAAGTAGGTTGCTGGTGGAGAGTAGAGAAGGATGGTTTGCATAGCGGTGTCTGTGCAACCTGGTGATGCTGACAGCCTGGCAAAGGTTAGGCAGGTTGAAGTTAGGCTGTGCAGCATACTTGGAGGTTATTTCAATATGCTTGTTACTGTCCCAGGTTTATAAAAAAAAAAGTACAAAAAAAGATGATTCTAAACCTGATGCAGTTATTGGGTGTAAACATCGTGTAAGGATCCTGTCATGGCTGAGTGCTGGTGGTTTGGAGCACCTTCTCCTCTCTCTAGATGGCCTTTCAGTGTCGGTGGGTTGTTGCTGTTCTCTCTCCTCTGCAACATCACCAGTTTTAGATTCTTATTGTTTTGGCAAACATGCCTTTCAGTAGCTGACATGAATAACTGATCAGTCCACCTGGCACGAATACCCGATCTGTCTACTTGGCACTTTACATCTTGGGCAAATCAATAGCACGAGCATTCCTGAAACACAGATAAAAATACTTTCTGGTTTGCAGTTTTGGGGTGATGGACAGCATCAGGATGTCAGTAGATAAAGGCACCTTTTAGTCTTGCTGTTTTGGTCCCTGGAGTCTGAATCCCCCGTCTCCTTTCCAGTCTGCGTGTGAGCTGACGCGTTTGCTCAGCGCTGCGTGTCTCCTCACAGCCTGCTGTGAACTGACATAAAGGAGGACACACAGATCAAAAGACACTGGCACACAGACATGTGAGGAAAGCATCACAAGAAGGTAAAGTGCTGCAGTGAAGATCTCTTAACATCTTTTCCCATCTCTGTTTTTCCCACTGGGCTGTTTCCCTTTCCTTCCCAGCGTGATAGAAATTTTATCGTCCCAGTAACATTAATTTGCCAGATCCACTCCTCTCTGAAAGACTCCTGAGAAGAGAGCTGCACTGTGAGCTCCTCTGCTCTCTACTTCCTCAAAAGCTGAAAAAAAACCCCATTTTCAAATGTTTTGATGTGGGTTCAGAAGCTTCTTTCTTCTGCTGTTTTTATTTCTCAGCATGAACCTCGTGGTCCTCAGAGTTCAAAGGTAACCAAAATGCAGCGTCACTGGGGACACTTCAGGCTCTTCCACATGAAACGTGGCAACATAACAATCTCTTCACTTCCTCTCAAACATAGAAATAGCCTTACTTCTCGTTGGCCAAAGTCATGAGAGCATCGGTCAGCCTAGTGGGGTGCCCACCCTTTCCATCTGTGGGCAGCTGACAGATGTGTGAGATGTAGTGATAGGACAAGGCATAATGGCTTTAAACTGAAAAAGGGGAGACTTAGACTAGATATTAGGAAGAAGTTCTTACCTGTGAGAGTGGTGAGGCTCTGGAATAGGTTGCCCAGAGAGGCTGTGGATGCCCCATCTCTGGAAATGTTCAAGGCCAGGTTGGATCTAGACAATCTCTTGTTCTTATTCCGTGTTTTTAGCAACTTTCTGATGAAGTTGCTTGTAAATTCTGTCTCCTGCAGAGCACCACGGATCCTTTCCAGGAAACCAAATCTCAAAGCAAGGTAATCTAAGAAGTTGCCTACCACAGTCCTGCTTGATATTTTGTCTTCAGGCAAGGAATGTAAGTGCATCGGTGTGCTGTGCCAAAAGTTTATCTCTCTGTTTTCTTTCTGTGACACGAAGCATCTTCTAACTCCAGCTCAGGTGATGAAGTTATTCCGTGGCACTGCAGGTGATTTGGGGAGGTTTGCTTTGTGCTTGGATGCAGATACAGGTTCTGCTGACAAAACATGTAAGGTTCATGTATCATAAGAAACCCAGTCTCCAATGAGCTTAATCTGGTTCTTGGTATCCCATGTTTTTCATAGACCTCTTGCTACACTTTCTTTTCTGTGCTTTTCAGAGCTCTCACCTTTTTAATGGCTTTTTAACTATGTCTTTTTTAATAAGGGACACTTTTGAGCCAACATGCCTCAGGCATCTCACACAGCAGACCTCTAAAAGACTATGAATGTCCCCTCCATTGGCTTGGTGCTTATTTGCCAGTCACCCTGGCAATGGTTTTGCTACTTCAGCAGCACAAGAGTGGCATTTAGACCTCATCTTTCTCATAAAGGGCTTCAGAGTACAGGGAGAGGCAGTTCCCAACCATCTGTAGCTGTCAGGCTGCAGGAGGAGGCTCTCCACATGAGCAAGTGCTTCCCATGGATCAACTTGAGTGGAAATGTTGCTCTCAAGGCCCAGGTCCATGGGCTTTTGGTGTATTGCTGAGGTGATAGGGACTGTGTGTGCAAGACTGCAGAGCGAGGGACATGAGGTTATGGCATCAGAATAAGATGGGAGGGCAATGAGCATCCTATCAGCTCTATGTGGGGGTCACACATGGGCTGGTGTAGGACCAGTACTGCTTTGTCCCACAGTCACTGCAGAGGGAGCTAAATAGCTTCAACCTGAGAGATCTCCCAGAGCACATCTCTCATTATGTGCAAGTTACTATGGAGCCAGGGAGGGTTCTTCATGCACGTGATGTGGGAAAGAAGGTATCTGAGAGGTGGAAAGGTGATCCTCCAGCTGGAGTGGGTGTAAATCACCCAAGTGCCAACAAGGCTTCTTATAACCCTTCAGGGGTTGAGATAATGTTTAATTTGTGCTCTCACAAATGCACAGAGCTCATCAAAGCTGTAAATGCAATCAGCCTCTGTAAACTGACAACCAAGAAAGGATGAAAACTGGGGACCCGGGACCCGCTGGGAAGCTTCAACATGTCACCTTGATAAACTGCAAGGGAGAGCCTAGAGCAGGGTCCCCTTTGGCAGACAGCTCTCTTCAGGCTGGCCAACACTTACCTCTTGTAGTCAGAGGATATCAGGAAGGTACAGCTAATAGGAATACCTTGCTCTATCTTGATGCATCTTATGCCTCTAGCACGAGTAGTATCTTTGCTGAAAGGTGTCTTGGAGAAACCTGAAATAATGTCTTGGCAGAACATTAGATTTCAAGTACAGGTCAAGTCTGTCTTTATTCCCATCACTCTTTTTCTTTGCGACTTTATTTCCAAGATATCACTCAAGAACTTGCCCCTTTGTTTCATCAGGAAACCTGGGATGCTTGTGCTCTGGTGGACTAAAAGATATCCAGATACATGCTGTTGCACTGAAAACTGTTTTGGTGTCAAAACAGGGGAACATCCACATTGTCACAGTGGGGTCATTCTGTTCCTTCTGTGAGTACAGGATTCAGCCATTTGTTAGTCACTGCTTTTTTGACAAAGGACCTTCAGTTTTGCTGTTAGGGCTCTTCCCTTGCTGTAAACAGCGACTCTGGGTCCTGACAGCACCAGAATGGGCTGTGCCTAACACCTTAATGACAACATCTGTGTGTAGGCTACAGGGGAGGCGAGGAGCCATCAAAGACTATTTTTCTGACTGCACCAGCATGTTCAAAACTCTGTACAGTCCAGCTGCATAGTCTCTGTTCATATCTTTTGCTGTTGGCTTTCTTCTTTTTCTACATCTGCTCTGGGGATCCAGCTCTGGGGATCCAGCTCTGGGGATCCAGCCCCAGCCCCAAGTCACCAGCTCAGGTGGGGGTTCTGCTGCTCGAGGCTGCCTCGTCGCTCTGGAGGAAACCCAGCAGCCAGGCCAGGCTGCACTGACACTCAGTGGCTTCTCTGCAAGCACATCCCATGTGCCATGCTGCTGAGTTCTCTAATCCCTTTGAGCAGACATTTTGATTCCCGTGTCAGAACACGCTCGTGACTTAGACCACAGGTAAGAGCTTTCAGCTTCACCTCCTGTTTCTCCAATGGTGAGCTTTTCCTTCTGGGTGCATGGCTCCGAGGCAAGACCATGCACCAGGGCAGCAGTTAGCTCACAGTACCTCAGCCATAATTTTCCCAGGCACTCCTCTGCATCCAGCCAACAAGGGCATTTGAGAACTTAAACAAGATTTCAACCTGAGTGATGCAGTTCCTGTGGGGTTGACCGAGCCTGCGGAAAGCTGACAAGAGATGATTTCTTTCAAGTGTGGAGCCCTGAACCGTGAAGTCTGCAGCATTTCTCATCCTTTTAGAACACTGTCATACTTTGATGGATTAATCAGGGTTACTTAGCAGGGATGCTTACCTGGCAAGACAACTCTAGCTTTTGTTCCTCTTGTGTATGAAATTCAAGGCCAGTGAGCAGCTGCATCTGGCTCAAACAGGACTGTTGAACTTCAGAACCAAGACCTTATGTGAGTTATATGTTTTCTCCTTTGAACATCCTGCTTAACTTTCTCTTTGTGGAGGTTCGTGCTTCATTGTAACCTTTGTTGCTGCCTCTGATGACATTCATAGAGCCTTTTGCCCCAGCAGCCTTGAGGAGATGTGTGTTTTCCTCCTCTGATATGTATGTGTTATTAACAGCCCAGTGCAGGTCAGCATTATTGTTTAGAGGATAATTGTGTGTCAAGCCCTCAGGTACAAATTCTGTTGACAGCTTTGAAATCAAACTTTCTGCTCTTCCACAGTAAGGCTTCAAGCTTCCTAAAGCCTGCCCTGGGAGGTGATGAGCTCTCAGGCATAAGTCCATGTACGTGTGTGTGCCAGTGTCCTGAGGCTCAAGTGTTCTTTGTCATCAGGAGAGGTCATGAAATGCCTTTTGCTTGCAAGGCCAAGGCTCTCGTTGGGTTTGGCTGTGAGATGGCAAAGACAGGACCCTTATTGCTTCCTTCATGCAATGTGCTCAGACTGACTTTATGGCTTGTGATTCCTCCTGTACCCTTCTGCATGGCAGCCTGATATTCAGATCTCTTCTCTTCTCTTCTCTTCTCTTCTCTTCTCTTCTCTTCTCTTCTCTTCTCTTCTCT